>JAVQKI010259524.1:0-12679 GCA_036025975.1 Nematalosa erebi
TTGCCACAGGGTGGCAGTAGATACAAATTCATTTATCTAAGGTTGGCTTTTTGTCTGGCATTGAACAACCTACCATTTTTGATGATAACAATGACCATGTACATTTAAACCAGTACTATTTGTGAATGTTCATTTACCATTGCAAAAGTGAATGCATAAAAGCTTTTCTGGGTTAAAGATTATGGGAAGGCCCCCCTTATAGTGTCTTAAAGCGTTAAGAAAAATACCACCCTGTTTAATCCTAAAATCTTTTTTCAACGGCATATTAATGGGGGAAAAAAATTCTTGAAGGGCCATTTTTGAAAATGCATAACTGAGTTATGGTAATCTCTGCCATCTAACTTAACAAGTAAGCAAGATGTTAAGTTTGTAGAACTCATGCTCCAGCCATCTGCATAAAGCCTACAACATGCAGTTTCTACTCTATAGGCTACTGTGTGGTCAGTACTACTTCGTTGTGCAAGGCACCTGCCAGGTCTCTAAAAACCCACCCTCCATGGTTCTGGAGCAGAATGGAGACAGTCTTCTATAATTTCAAATTTAGGCAAGTAGCCTACATCCCTGTAGAGCACATCAGCAAAGCTCAAATCTGTGTCAAACAGGAGAGTGGACTAGCATGGTGAAGGCTGGGTCTGTCTCCAGTATAGGGGTGGAAACTGTGTCAGCTGGCACAGATTTCTGCTGACTTGGCTGGCCCTAATGCTGTATGCTGCAGATGAACTCCTGGATTACAACAAGGGGAAGGGAAGGTGAGGGGGGTCATAAGACACCATTTTATCAAAATGGTGTCTTGGAAGCACATTCGATGAATAAGTACATGCAGAATTTTTCAATGATGGTATATGCTTATTATTGTTAATTTAGCCTAAAATGACGAGAGGTCTATTTTAAACCATCCCTGCCAAATTCAAATAAATGTCGTTGTATCCAGACTGACCTCAAGCTTTTTCCAGTTCACGAATCCTATGGGTTGCCATTGGTGAGGCCTTCATCACATCACCGTGAGCAGGGTGTGTGTGTGCGTGTGTGAGTGAATAGGGAGGGTACCAAGGAGGAGGGCTAAGAGAGTATCGATGACATCAACCACCATTCTCCTACACCGCACAGCCTAACGGAGGCTTCTCGAAATGGGGACAGAAAGATAGCGGCCCAGAGCTATAACACAGCATCACCGTTACTTAAGTTTTTTTTTTAAATCTTATTCTTTTTCTTTCGATAAATTCAGAGCATCTCAAAATTGTGGAAGAAAGCCCGGCGATAACGGATTATAATTTGTCAGTCTCCCCGCACCTCCCACTCCTTATGAAGCCCCTATGTGAATGGCCTCATGAATTTCACCAACAATAAACGTTTTTAAGGTAAGAAACATGTTTTAGTTGTTGACTCTTGACTCTTTAGTAGCCTATTTGTTTACCATATGAAATGAAACAATTCCGCACAAAAATCTGAGGTCTTCCTCACTCAACTCTGTTTCTTTATGCTCACCTCGGAGGGTGCAATTTTGGATGTAGTCAGTGCACGGTAGAGAATTCCCGTTTCTATCGACTAGAATTACATATTGTCAATAACTACAGCCACAACATAAAAAGACAAAGTCGAAGAAGATGCAGACTACCCAAAATTTGCTCTGGTGCTCATGATGTTGTTTGCCTATGCGGTTGGTGCAGGTTGTCGGTGGCATCCTATGCTCGTGCCACCCAGCTGTATCCTCCAGTCTCATTGTTCGTTTAAGAATACACGGGGGACCCCTCAATCATGCAAGGCAACGTTTTATGCCTTTGTTCTTCTTTTATTGTTTTGCATAATGATTTAAGTTGAAAAACGACTTGTTTTCATCCCTAAACCTTACAATAGACCGTGTGATTTCGTAAAACAGACTTCCCTTTTGAAATTACGCTTGGTAACTCGACCAAGTGACCGATGCCAGGTTTTTCCGGAGCGTAGGCTTTACGCTGTGATTGCAACTCAATGAAAGCTAATAGGGTTTGTGCACTGTCTGATGAGGGGAATTGTTGGTCATATCAGATTAAAGACTATGATTGCTTTTCGTTTTAACTTAGCAGTTTTGAGTACATTTGGACTTAATCTAACTGTGCATTACAAACTGTGCACATTGTGCATTTGAACAAGTTTAAAGGCTACCAGAAGCCCTGCAATTGTTTTGTTGTACCTGAAGTGAAAACGGTAGAGCAGGATCATGTTCAGGTTTGCAGTATCCCATCTGTGCCTCGACCATAACAAAACCGCATTGGAGTAGCCCTAATGCTCTCTTGGTGAAAGATATATGTTTGGATGCCATGGAGATTAAGGTTAAATGACATTCTGTGCGATGTCAGATGGTTGAATAGGCTATAGCTTATAATAGACTTTTTCTCTGATAGATATTCAGACACTTGATTGGAGAGCATTTATTTACGAAATAGCCTGCCTAGTTCACTTTATTTAGCCTATACCTTAGTCTGAAGTCAACACATACTCTATAGTATGTAGTTGTGCGTATGTGTATATGTGTGTGTGTGTGTGTGTGTGTGTTACAAAAAGCAGTTCTTCATGCCACATGGGCACCTGCTGTGTCCTGTGCCCACCATTTCCAGTCAAAACTGACTAAAACATTAAAGGATTGTCTAAAGTCAATATTTACAGAACTGAGAAGAGAGCAGGGACTCCAGAAAATTCTGAGGTTTGGTAAAAGCCATAATTTTTGGCCTGTCAGTGTCATGGTTAAATGTGATCTCATCTCTCTACACAGCTTGCATATTCAAGTTAATTAGATCCGAAGAGAGCAAGGTTCACTGAACTGCTCCTTCCACCCTTCTATCAGGAGAAGCACTGACGTTTAATTAGTGAGGGGCATGCTTGTATTATGGACACTCATATGCCCTGAATGCACATCACTTGAAAACAATTTGTCCCATAAAAAGTGATCAATTTCTGTGATGAAAAAAGTTGTGCATTTGCAATGAAATAACTGAAATAACTCTCAACTTCCCCCTGAAAAAGATGAAACAGATAAACAAGAATGCTGATTCTATTATTTTGTCAACACCTATGTTGACGGCCAGCATGGACTTTCTGGTTCCATGCTTTCTGGTTTTGAGAAGGTGATATTTCTGACGTTGGCTGCAGAGAAAACAATAACAGAAAAATGATGGTCATTGGGTGCACTTCAACATTGCTGTGTATAGCTGAATGCTGTAGGAAAAGTCTAAATTGTTTCACATATGCCCCCATATGTCTCCAAGATGTAATTCTGTCTGTTGTCAATCCTTAACAAATTTCTAGCTAAGGTTAAAAGTGTAGCACAGCCCAAACCAGTTGGAGTGCCCAGATTTGCTCTCTGTAATAGAAAGGCCACAGTTGATGTCTCTCTGTGACATAAGTAAATCATCCTGAGACATTGTTCAAGCAAAAAAAACAAAGCTGACAGATTTATCTGCTGTAAACAATTTAGATACCAGTAACGATACACTGATAGCATTTTTTTTCTGCCTTGTCGTCATTTTAGCCTGTGTATAGACATTAAAACACTGTTTCTATTGTTTTAGTAATTTGTCTTAACAAAAGAGGGGAAAGGTGAAGACCAACTTATATTAAGTTTCTCTCTTTAAAAAAAAAAATTGCTTTCTTCTTGACATTTTCCAACTTTTGATATTTGCCTCATCCCAATTATGGCATGCCAAATTCTGTTTAACATTGAGAGAGGATGTGGTAGGAGGTGGGGGAAGCTGTCTTGATGACTGACGTAAATGGATGTAGAGATAGTGACAAGATGGCTGCTAGATGTGGGTGTGTGGGCTATGGACGAGAATGAGTGGAATCATGTTAGCACTTCATATATGAAAATGTTTGTGGCCACAGGGCTAATTCATCTAGCATTAAAGTCATTATGTTTTGATGATTCTCTTCTTGTAAAAAAACATCTGTGAATTACAATTAAACATTAGAAAATATTTCTATGTAGATTACGCAGGTTTAGTATGGCATGTTTTTGATTGAGAATGTTAACAATAATGATCTGTTAAGTAACAACAGTAACACTAGACTCTACACATGAAGTATGAATGTTTTAGGACAGAAATGGCAAAGGTTTATTGTTCACAGCAGCACCACTAAATGTAATGTCTGCCCTTCCTTTTACTGTTGGTGAAATTGTGTTCTGTGATGTCATGGCAATAAGTGTCCCAGTGTGACATTATGACTGTTTTGCAGAGCTGGGGCTCTCTGACCTCTGAACTCCCATGGTTGCCTCTGGTCTGGGACGACCAAGCAGGTGCCAGTGGTATAGATGAATCCATTTTGAATTTCACCTCGTGGCTGCAGGTCAGACTTAATGAGCCAAAGATTGCTGTTGAGTTTTCGTAGCAGGTGTCCCGTCATCTTGCTCATTGTCAGCCCTTTTGCTGCTCCCATTGATTTTCTTCACATAAGAATTTTAGATGCTCTCTTCACCCCTCTCTGCTTGATCAATAAAGGAATTTCTCACCAGTTACCAGGATCGGTTGTCAGGGATATAAAGGATGCCACTGCAGCAGCTTGTAAGAATTAGCCGCTGTATCAGGAATTATTTATCATTGATTACCTGGGGAAGTAAAAAAAAAAATGCACTGTTTTACATGCAAAAAAGTTAACTATGAGCTTTTGTGTGTTTTCAAAAACAGTATCAGCTTCTTGTGCCTGCACAGGTAAAAATGCTAAAGGGTTGCATTTAGAACCTGCATAAATTTGATATGAGTTAGGGGACAGTTGTATTTTAAAGGATGCCAAGAGAACAGGGGAAGCGGTGGAGGGCTAAAAATAAAACAGACTGTGGTGGTGCTTCACTTGACAAGGTGCTGCCATTTTTCATAGAGTTCCCGAGATGCTCGTCTGATTGGATCTGCTGTCTCCTGGCAACGGCTCAGGTTACACCCTCTACCTTGCTGGATGGGTTTAAATTTTTAATTTAGCGCCGGAATAATGGGTTGGAGATGAAGCTGGGTAGCTATTATTTATCACATATTAAAAAAAAGAAAGTTAGAATAATTCCACGTCCAGAGAATGCTGCGGCAAAGGTTTATCTAAGCTCACAAATACAAGTGAAAGAATAATGTCTCTTCTCAATACAATGAACTTCTTGTTCACACACATGAATAAATTACTTTAACGTTGTCAATGCCTGTAGTAATATTTAGTAATGTTTCTAAACAGTTTTTGGACTACCGTGTATATTGCGTTTCAGCCTTATCTTATTGTTTTTCTTGATAGTCAAATGCCTATGTAGGTATTAGCATGTACCACAGTAAAGGCAGCCTTGCTGAGAGGCCTGTTAGGCAAAGATATGGTAATTGGAATGTGTGTTGACAAGGTCTTAGCTATTTGATGGATCTGTGCCTTTCACTAGTTGATGCAGTGATTAAATGTCTTATTATTTGATTCGCATTCAAGCAAAATGAATAGAAGAACGTAGAGGACAAGTATGAATTTTACCTTGACACCTCTGCACACTGGCAGATCCATTACGCAAAATGATCCAATTATGTGTGTGTATTCATTCTTGGTGTACAGATAGTCATGGATATTGAGTCAGGTTCAGAGAGACAAACTGAAATAGATCAATTAAATGCTTCAAAGATCATCTTAACATCATTAACAACATCATACCACTAGTGTACCACTACTGAATTTGAGTGCCGTCTATTGCCAGGTTAGCCAATACTATCAGGGCTGCGAATGTACACATTTATTCAGAGGAATCCATAACATATATCAAACAACTAGGAAAGCCTGGGAAATATGTGCCTTGTCCTGTGCTGTGTCTATATACAGAGCCAGGTTGTTCACAGAAACTGGTGTGAAATGGCCATATTGAAGGACCTTGACATGACTGGTCTTTACCTCTAAAACAGATTTGTGTGTGTGTGTGTGTGTGTGTGAGAGAGAGAGACAGAGAGAGAGAGAGAGGGGGAAGGAGAGAGAGAGAGGGAGAGAGAGATGTGCTTTAATTGTTGTGGATGATTTGTGCCCTGTGATGTGCCATGCTCATTGTGGTCATATTCCACTCAGGACATTGTGTGTGTGTGTGTGTGTGTGTGTGTACCATTTCCTACTTAGTGACCAGACCAGCACTTATCCGAGGCTATCTCATTCAAGTTGCCATAAAAGCCGCTGTCCGCAATGGGAGCAGTTGTGTGGTGATGTGCTATCATGCAGCTCATCTGTAATGACAGTAGATTAAAGAGGATGATCTGGGCTTTGGAAAGGATGTTTCCGGGGTGGGAGAGGTAAAAATAAAGTAGGGATTCGTTCCTGTGGCACTAGGTAGGTTGTATACTGTGGTATTTGAAATGGTCTCCATAAGTGGGTTACCAACGCAAGTTAGAGCAGCCTCAGCATTTTGTAAAGCAGTGCTGAAAATTTTACATAATTATTCTTGTTAATATTTAAAACATACAAAGTGTGGTGTCTTTTGAATGCTCTAATATGCAAACTTCCACAAAAAAATGACAGACTGTTAGTTTAGCTTGACTTGACCTGAATGATACTGCATCATGTGAACAACATGACATGATGGTCAGCAGCTAAGCAGATGGACATGATCAAAACAAGGCAAAAAAACAACTTAACTATACATTTTATTGAAAGTCAGAGATGGCTGATAAGTTAACGGTTCTTGGATCGATGGAACATGAAAGTATTGCTTCCTGTATTAGAGTGGCATCCTTTAAAAATCTAATTTCACTTTAAAGGCTCTTGACTTTATGTCTTAAATGCAATCATGGCCACATCATTATTTTTGTCAGTGTTCTGTTTCTTGAGAACGCCCTTGCTGCCTCACATCACTGCTAGTAGTAAGGCATTTATTCGTCTCAGATTCTCAGATCATGTGAACATGTCTACTGTGATTTCCTTTTTAGATTATTGGGATGTGTCTATGTCGGGCCCACCCTCACTTATCGTAGAGGAGCAGACTGGTAATGAATCTAGAATGTTCTGTACAACCGGTTGCCGTGGATGTGACAAGTCTGCAGGAGCAAAAAAGGGAAAAAAAAAATGTCTGAGCCCAAAGTGGGAGGATTGAACACATTCAGCCTCTAAGCCTCTCAGCACTTGTCCGCGCTTCACAGAACCCTGGGGATGTGATCAGAGGACTCGCTATCACCACCAGCACAGCCCAGTCTTCGCGTTTGTGCCGCATCCACCCAGCCCCCACCCCCCTCCAACACACACACACACACACACACACACACACACACACACGCCCATTGCTGTTCTATATCAGCCTGGCTCATAAAGCATGGATTTATTGAATAATTTTTTCCAGCATATGGAGAAATATTAAGACTGCTTGTAGCCCCCCTGACATTTACCATGCCGAGCTCTCTGGCTTATTAGCAGTCTCCTATTCATGCATGTCTGTCGGGAGCCATAAGCCTGTGCTTATTTTATGCCAGGTACCTGCCTGCTGTTCTGGCTCGTTTTTTCAAATCTACTGATGCATTCCACTGATTGGTGGTGTGGACTCACTGTCTGCTCCTCAGTTGGCTCTGCTATTTTCTCACATTGCCCTATTTGGTCATTCTGCAACATAGATGCATACACAGATCATGCATCATCAGATATAAGGGTGAGTTATATGTATATGTATATGTACATATAAATGGAGAAGTGGGGGTAAAGAGAGCATTTGCAATGTGTCATTATCAAATGTGTTCACTTCTTGACTTTAAGGGCAGCCATTAAGACAATAGGATTGTCTCATGTTACATGTTAAACTGCGTAGGCAAACACTGTAAGTGCATTTGAACTTGCCCATCACTCGCAGATGTAAACCAGTCTTTATGGCGAAACAACACTAATCCTCCTACTGTCTGGCACTGGATGGATGGTGTACCTGCTGAAAGTGGGCCCAGTTTGTCAGACCTCCCACCCACCCCCTCCCCCCGTAGCAGTCGAGCCCTCCGCGTGCCGCTTCCTTCCATCAGCGCTCTGGCAGGCACCTGTGTGCGGAGTGCTGCGATGCGGAGCCATCTGCCTTTGGCAAAGCTCAAGCACGCGCGCGCACACACACACACAGACACACACACACACACACATTCCACCAACAGGCTGTGGGGTCATGGAAGGAACCTGCCGCTCAGCTCCAGCGACGCCAGCCGACAGTTCTCTCGCCATTTAGCAGTGGGGAGAAATATGATCGCTGTTTGGAAGGCCACTGCCAAAGTGGAGATCAGAAAAAAGATACTGGGAGTGCCCTACATAACTTAAGTAAAAAAAAATCTGAAGCATGAGAGGTGATTATACCCTTGCAGAAAAAGTGAATGCTTATTTGATGAGTTTTCAAACAGGGAGATCAGCGTCAATGAGTCACTGAACATCTAAGTCATTAACTACTCTGACTGAGATATGCCACACAGAGCTCACAAGTATTTGTGTTTAGTGTTTGAGCAAAACCAAATGTTCTGTCCAAACCAGCAGTCATAATCCAAGTCCTAATCGTAGTCCATAATTGAAAAAGGTGTCACCAGAGTAAGAGGTATAAGCTATTTTCTATCTTAACTGTAGGATTTCCTTGGAGGTGTTCCTGCATCTCAACTTTCTTGAACTGAAATACATCTACAGAAGAAATAAATCAGCAGAAATAAATCACAAATAACCTACATTTCTCTCTCTCAAGACCTTTAGATAGGCTTTGCCATGCTAGCGCTTTCTGCTTGTTTTCTTTGATTTTCATAAGTGAACAAGCCTTTGTGAGATCCTGCGTGGTGTAATGCAAATGCCTGATGTATCAACTCCCTGGCCGTGACCTCTTGCTTTAGACACCATGTCAATATCCGGAGATTACATAAGGACAGATAAAGCGGGGGAGTCGACAAACAAAATGTGAATGAATGTCTATCAACCTGTGTAGTGAATAAGAACTTATCCACAGACAGCAAGACACCCAGTCTCAGTCAGCATCTGTATTGTTCTTCTAAATTAGTCCGATAACCCTTTTCTTTGCTTTCCCTCTATGTTATAAGCCCATGGCACCATCTGCTCAGTCTAGCCAAGGCGCTCACCCTAAGCTCACCCACTCCCCCGCCCACAGCTGACCTCCAGGGATGTCCATTCCCTGATGACAGCAGCTCTGGGCAGTGGGTAGCGAAAGTGCTGCCTCTAAGCTGGCCACTTCACTCAGCAAACCCCAGACATGGTCAACATCTCTCAACTTTAGTGATGACCCTGGGCAAAGCTGCTTAGCCCCCCTGTGCATTAGCTGGAAACAGCCAAGGGGTGGCCTGGCTGTTTTACTGCAGCCATTATGACTGCTGACACCAACCCACTCACTTCCTCAGGAGGATGGGCTGGGCTGGGCTGCCTCTATCTTTTCTCTGTTGAGGGGCTAGTTGACCTTTTAGCTTTAAACCAAACCCATGCTATTACTTCCCTCTGGAAACCATAATGTACCAAACCCACAAAACAGAGAGCTGCCACTGTAATTGACCCATGGTGAGAACCTCCTCCTTTGATGGGTCTCCAAGATCAACGCAGGACTCCTGCGTGTAAGCCCTCAAACCTGAGGCTTGTATAATCCTTTCCTGCAGACCTCACAAGGGGGCAGCTGTTATTTGGATAGTGTAAGCTGAGCTGGAGAGGAGCTTACTGCGTGGTAGTCGTGGAGACAGACTCCCTGGCGGTTTTGGATTCTGTTTGTAGATCTCACAGATGGATGGAAGCTGCACACGCAGGATGCAGCTCAAAGCAAAGGAAGAGAAAGGAAGAAATGTGTGATAGAACAATTTCATGATCACACATTCAATAAGTAACATGACCACATTTCGAGAGATCTGTCTACATAATGATTTGTGATGTAGGGGTCTTTTAACTTGTGTGATTAAAAAAAGAACAACAACTTTGTGTGTTTCTTTTTTTCTCATAATATGATGTGTGTAATTGTAAGTAACTATCCCAGAAGCAGTTTTGGTTTTGGTTTGCAACCCTTTTTCCTTCTGGGGACAGTGGTTTTAGTTTATATCTATTGCTATACTAAGGCCTTTGCATGCAGGTTTTGAGCATTTTTGCTCACTCCTTGTGAAGCATATTTTGACATTGTCTGCTCCAAGAGACATATAATCTTTTATCCTCTATCTCTGGTTTTAGGTATACTGGCTCTGACTGCCGGGGATTACTGAAATGAGGACATGAAGCTAAATAGGTTTTAAAAAGACAAAGAGGTAAGGGTATCCCTTTTCTTTGCTTTGCTGAGTGCTTCTGTTTTCAACAGTGACTCTCGGGTTTCTGGCCAAAACGTAGCTTCTGTGCAGTTCAGCAATTCTCTGTGCAGACAATTTGGTCATGAATGTGCTTTATTAAAAAAAAAAAAAAAAAAAGAACATGACAAAGGCAAAGTGTTAAGAAAGATCAGAGCACTGCTCCAAGTGATTAATTGTCTTGCCCCAAACCGCTCTGCTCATCGTACGCTCAGCAAAAGACTATCTGTTACTGCGGTTTCTTTCACTAAACTGTGTTAGTAGATCACATAGAACAGCAACATCTGGATGGGGTCATTTCAGGGAGGAAAATCTGCCACAGTTGGGAGGGAAGCTTAAATACAGGAAAGAGGAAGAGGTGGAATTCACAGGCTTAGTAAAAGCCTTAGTTTGCGTGTTGACTGTAGAGGTTTCTATGTATAAAAAGAGATAGGGCAGGGAAGAGAGAGAGAGAGAGTGCAGTGCTTTGCATGAAAATGCAGCAGAGAAGACACTCCGGTTTGTCTGAGGTCACTCTTTAATGATGCCTCACAACCTTGTTTTGCCCCAAACACTGGATCTGATCCTAACCTTCACTTCCCTGTGCTAGTGGTTAACCACTGTCTTTCATATGCCGGAGCAAAGCAGGAACTGTGACAGTGTTGTATTATGAAAAGCAGGAAAGAGCAAGACAGAGAGAGAGAAAGAAAAAAGACTTATTATCAGATCCCATCTCATTTGGCTTCACACCTGCATGCGCCCAAGCATGGTGGAGCTCGGGGAGAAAAAAAATCGATTGGACTTGTGGATTATCGACTTCTCACCAGGGAGCTTTTGCAGACCTCGGCTGAATTGATGCACTTCTGCCAATGGTGAAAAATGCCCTCAGTCTGAGAGCATGTTCATGCAGCCTGGGTTTTAATGTGAGACTTTCGGACTGGAAGGGCACCAAGCCCAGGAAGTTGCTTAATTATTAATGGAGCCCATGACAATCCATTTCCACTCCTGTCTTAGGACTGAGCCATGTTTTGCATTAGTGCTGTCAATAGAAGACGTATGTCAAATACATGCAATCATCCCTGGGCCACTTACTGAGGCCAGTATGTATCTGCATGAAGGATTGAAAGGAGACTGGAGGCTTGACTGAAGAGCTGAATTATTTGACTACAGAGCAAACTGAAATTTATTATTCCCCCTGACATCCTAAAAGACACTCAAAATCCAATCTTTTTGGAGAGTAATTGCTATGTGCTTCCAAGTGCATATGTGTTCATTCTTGGCGTGTGGCATGTGCGCTGATGTTTATTTTTCATGTATCAGCTGAAAATGAAGAGTAGGGGGCCATATTTGCAGTCTCTCTACATGGCAGAAGCAGATGGTTCTGTCGTGAAAATCCATGCATTTTTTCCCCACTAATCCACATATGGAGGCCTCTCAACCTTCCGTCTGTCATTGCGCATTACGTGTTGTGGGCCAGAATGTTCCGCTGAATGCAGTTTTGCACACAAGAAACTGAAAGTGTCACACATCATATATCATAATCTTCTTCAAAACAGTTTGGCAATGCTTGATCCTAGTGACCACCCTGCCTGATCTTTTACTATGTCTGCATGCAATTAAGTATGTGACCTAGGAACTTGAGTTTCTGTTTATAAAATTGTATTGGTCTGTTCCTCTGTCTGATCATATATTTTGTTTGTCTTCTAGAGTGCCTGGCCATTGTAAGTGAAGTGTCCATCTCTGCCCCCTCCCTACTGAGGGGCCATGGCTCTCTGGACAGGAAGAGGTGTATCGTCTGAGGCTGAGCGGAGCTGCACATGTGTCCACAGCCTGCTGCTGCTCCTCAGCCTGCTCCTGTTGCCTCTGCACAATCTCTCCAATGCCTTAGGTATGGCCCCATCTTGGTGCTCATTACAGCGCATCTCCTCTTGCTCTGACACGACCGCTCCCCCCGCCCACCACCCCACTCCTTTACTGACAGGGCCCATAGAGTGCATCATATCATATCGGTTGAAGATAGTGTGAAACAGGTAGACAGGCTAGCCTGTTGAATGGGAAATAGAAAAATGCTACATGTTAAATGCAGATGGCTTATCTAGGGTGCATTGAATCATGGCGAGCTCAGCCACCATCCGTTACAGAGGGACACCAGGATTTATCTCTGCTCGCCTATTCCGGAATATAAACCATAAAAAGGGAAAATGCTTGGCTCTTTACCATACTTCAAGTTGGCTCAGACCTCCACCATTAGATTGGCTATGGCAAAAGAGTATATTTCACCCATTCTTGATCTGTAAGGGGAATGTGTGTGTGTTTGCCTGTACTCTAAATGTCTGTTGTTGTCAGGCTGTCAGTCAGATAGAAGATAGGAGTTGTATATTGTATTTTGTTTTTTTTCTGGCAAAGAAACCCCTTAACCCCTTGTGGGGCGGGGGGGGGGGGGGGGGGGGGGGGGGGGGGGGGGGGGGGGG
>JAVQKI010259561.1:0-14664 GCA_036025975.1 Nematalosa erebi
GTCCCAAAATTCAAATGCTTTGCCTACTTGGGTTTTTGCGGTTTTGAAACATTCATTCGCATCAGGCCCCATTTCAATAAAAAAAAAAAAAAAAAAAAGAAAAGTTGATTGCCTTCATAACAGAGAAGCATCATTGGTTAGGCTGGAGAGCTGTCTTCACAGCAGGTATGCTGGCGGTGAACATGATGCAACGTTCTCCCAGCCCCCAGCCCCATCATGTCAGGCTTAAAGGACTAGGGCGCTTGATTTGAAGGGGAACAGATTATGTAGCATCACTATCTATTCTATCCCTTTCAAATCCCCTTCATCACACCTATCAAGTCTCATATATCATGCTATTCCCATTAGTCTTATCTGCCCTCCCCTTCTAGAACACTCTCAGCTGGGGATGCAGCTTTGCTCCCCAGCAATTGTGTTTTCACATGAGTCGAATCTCTCTCTCTCCCTCTCCCTCTCTGCCTGTACACAAAGGCCATCCGTCTTTTTCACGACACGATTTTTGACTTTCACTTCATTTTGTATTTTGTTATTTATTTATCTATCTCCCTATTCTCCAATCTTGTTTGTGTCACGTGCGATTTGTACTGTGAGTAGCCCTGACAGCCCAGCATGTCCAACCCCCATCTCCTCCCCCGTCTTGTTGACCAGAGTAACCCATCTTCAACCCTCCACCGCTCCCAACACCCAACCCCATCCACCTCGTCCGCCTCCCACCCAACCCCACCCCACCCCACCCCAGAGTGCAGCGTCAGCAGCCTTGGTGTCCATGCGCTCTGGTCTGTTTGCACTGTGCTCATTGTGGAACATGTTCGTTCAAAGTCATTTGTCCTTGCTGTGTTCCTTCGGGGTTGAGGAACATCACCAATATAGGCTTCTGATTGTGTGTGTGTTTGTGTGTATGTGTGTGTGTGTGTGTGTGTATGTGTGTGTGTGTGTGTGTGTGTGTCATCGTTACGGCATGAAAACGTGGTCAAAAGACAAAGTGTCTCCCTCAATGCAATTCGAACACAAAATCTCAGGGAAAAAAAAACATCAATGTGAACCTCACTGAAATGAAGGAAGAAAAAGATATCGATCCAAACGCAGGAACAGGAGTGAAGAAAAAAATAAATAAATAAAAAATAAATGAGTGAAAAATACAAGAATAAGCCCTGAAGGAAGTGGGACAAATCCAAGAGCAGCGGTAGTGGTTTGCCACAAGACGTCCATGTATCCCCCACAGATAACCACCCTCAGCTCCCTCTGAAAGTCCCACTCATCCGTCTGTCAGAGCCTGCCCAGACAACCAGCCGGACTAGTTATTGCATCTTTGCAGGTGTTGAGTTGGAGACGGAGGGTGATACGGAGTTATTTGAGACACCTGTGACGATGGAATGTGACTGAACACAGTGAAGGCACCAGAGTGAGGGTCCTTCCCTTCAATATCAGGCACGGGCCGAGACCCAGGGCTTTGTTGGTTTTTCGCGCAGCACCATATCAGACGTGGCGACACGGCTCGGCAGTAATTTGCGCGTTGCCGTGGGATGTGTTGCACCAGACAAATCAGCTGAGCCCTCTATTTCCCTGGCACTTTGGCCTGTTCGTGCTTGTTTTTCCAAATGATACTGAGAGCGAACCCCACAGACAAGGCAGCATTCTATTTCCTCGGTGTGTCTCATTGAAATTCCCCATTTGCATCCCACCAGTAATAAAGGAACTCAATGTATTGTCTTGTTCCTCCCGCCCAGGCCTGTACAGAATCCTATTGAGTTTTAAGAGGATTGCATTAGATGTAGTTCCCATATGCATGGGGTAGCCTGTATTGAGTGCATTTCGATTCAGCCAGTTTGGTTACATGGATTGCTTTTTTTTTTTTTTTTTTTTTTTTTCTTCAACCGGCTGCAATTGAACTGCATGGCAACAGCTGGGACATTATAAAGGTTTTTCGTCTCCGAAACCGTGCCTTGCTAGGGCTGGAATTGGAAACGGAAGCAATAAACAGATGTTTTCCCTATCAAGCTAATTTTGGTCTGGGTTCATATAGCAGGTAGGTCAGGGACCGGCCGTCACCATGGAGAAGGTCATAGAGGGATCGGCTTGACAGACACCCCTGTTCAGCGTCCTCGGAGCGTGCCTTCTCAATCACATTCTCAGGGTCATGTTATCACAGTGACATTGTGTGAGGGATCATATCGAGCGGCCCAGGAAGGTAGGTAAACAGTTTACATTAACTCAATGTCCTCAGCTGTCCTTTCCTCTCTATGCACTTCCTACCTTTGGATGCAGCCTTATATTTTTATTATTATTATTCTCTCTCTCTCTCTATCCCTCTCTCTCTCTCTCTCTCTCTGCAGGCACACCATTTTATGATCTACTCAAATTAGATTAAATGGGATTCACTCTCAGATGATATACAACTGGCCAGTTATGAAAATCAATCACTGAGATAACTTCCTTAATGCTGCTTTATGTGGCCAGCTAGGTGGGCCGTTGTCTTGACAAGAGATATATTCTGCTTACAAAAACACATACGAAAAACAAACGCCGCCTCATAAGGTAACCTAATAGTAGCGCAACGTGAAATTCATCATGGAGAGAATAAAAACCCATGAATAATACGTGTTGCTTTGAGATTTCCGTGGAATTGCCCAAGAGGGTAATGTGATTGTGTGTGTTTGCGTGTGTGTGTTTTTCTCTTAGCCTACGGGACAAAAACATATCTTTGGGTCAAATAAAAAACTTTTAGATTCTCCCGACAAGAGCGGCATACATCTTAAAGGTCTGAGATTTACTGTGGCTTGAAAGGTCACTGTCTGAGTCTTGCTTGCTTCTGGGACCGGTAAACTACCCTTCTTATCAAATGTTAATGCCGCCAAGCACACACAGTGTTCAAGCATAGAGAGAATATGTCTTTCAGGTCTAAAAAAGGTCTCACTGAAGCTGGTAATTTCATTTCCATGCAAAACGCTTGGACATTATAGTCTTAGGAGAAGAACAACATCAGACAGAATTCCTCTGCTTGTCATTTGCCAAATGAAATCTTTTGAAGAACAGTGCCTTTTTTCCAGACCTTTCTGGAATGCTAGTGGACTGGACCTAAGTCCAGATCTGCACTGTGACAGAGCCAGATGAGGGCAGGATGGGTTCCTGAAGCTGAAGCCCCCACCTGCTCCCCTCGTCTTCACATGAGGAATGGCCCTTGTTTGGGTAGAGCTCAAGGTTTGGATCGGTCGAGGCAATTCCAGTCACGGACAGGCTGCATCTAAAGGATGTACCAGCACTGTCTACAGAGTCTGGCTGGGGAACCTTCTGGCAGAAAGTTATTTCAGCTGAGGCCACGGTGTTTTTTTTTTTTTTTTTTGGAGGAGAGCTAGGTTTGTTTACAAGCCTCATTCTGCTGAGCTAGCATGCAGCAACTGTAAAAAAAACTTTCCAAATCTCAAGCCTAGCAATTAATTTACCAAATTGTACCCATTGCTCACAACCCAGGCTTGGTTTTTGCGAGAGGTTTACGCTCACCAGCAGAACCTAGATGGCAAGTGATAATTTTCCTAATCAGGGACTGTCTAAATTGTGCACCTTCGCTTCAGCGTGGTACCCAGAGGACGCTGAGACAGACCTGGCAGCTCTCTGTATAGCACTAATGATGTACTGTCGGAGGGAGGCCCGCTAAGCAGTAAAAATAAGCATGAATACAAATTTGATTGTCCTTGAAGTGTTCAATGAGAGATATTCATTACAAGGCGAAATTAATGAAGCCCCCGCAAACAAATAAAGACCAAGTGCGCCGTGTGTGTGTGTCTGTATGTTTGTGTGTGTGTGTGTATCTGTGTGTGTCCTGATTTTGTATTTACATGCTGTCCCTGGATGTAAGGAACAGTTGTGGCAGCTGTAATTATACATAGAGGGTGGCTTGTCCAAACACAACTGAGATGGGCAATGGGGAGAGTGCTGCCACAGACTGCTGTAAATCTACAGGCATTTCATTCTGCTGTTGCCACACAATTGTCCTAAATGCAATGCAGTATTTTTCCTTTCAAACAGAAGGACTGCACCAGTCAAGAGGACGAGAGAGAGAGAGACATGCTGGCCATGGTCATTCCGCAGGTCACATTGCCCCCTGTTGTCCGCTAGATGGAAGTGCAGGGCTTTTTTCCTGAGATGAGCCTTGACTAATTCATGAAATGCCTCATACACACAAATGTTCTCCAAAGGCCATTCGTTTGTATGAAATTCAGAGGCCCGGTAATAAAGAAGCAGGCTATATGGCATGCATTTAGCTCACAAATAACTGGAACAGCAGGTTAACAACATAGAAATGTCAAGGCCATATTGCCCAGATAAAAAAAGGGGCAAAAATGTATCTGCAAAAAAAAAAAAAAAAAAAACTGCTTATAATTTTGAACCTCTCCACAGAAAACCTTCCCCCCAGAAAAGTGCCGAGCTCTTTCAAATATTTATCAGGGTTTCCTCAAAAGAAATGACACTCTCAGTCTTTCAAAAAGAGGAGAGGCCGAGAGAAGAGAGAGAAGAGGGAACTAAATCACTCCACCCGACAAGTATGGATTTCTTGTCAGACTCGTGTAGCAACAGCAAAGGCTAAGACAGTGACTCCCCCCTTTCACTCTATGCAGATGTATCCTCCACTGTAATTGAAATCCTACTAATGCAGGAGGCCCTGCGGGCACTTTCTAGATGTGATTTGAGACCAGACAGAAACTCCAATTGGCACATTAGTGTTTTTCTAATAACCTTGTGGTCAGCCAGCGACGAGCAGAAGCTCTTTAGGGAGAGAAAAAGAAGTGTGAGGGAGAAAAAGTGTGTGAGAGAGAGGACTTTGAAAGAAGCAGGAACACAAGAAAATGCCTTGGCAAAACATTACAGAACTGATCCACCTGGCTTTGTTTACCCAGATCAACTCGGCTCCTCAATCAGTGCCGTCTGGGGGAAGAAACAACAGAAACATAAACAGAAAACAAAATGGATGATCTAGAGGAGCGGGAGGTGGCAGGGTGTCAGAGTTAACTTGGCGGTGTTCGGGGACGACGCCGAGGATTGTGTTCTCAAAAAGGTTGTGCTCCCCCCCCTCGTTTTTTTTTTCTTGCCAGCCCAGCCCGTCACACCGCCTTTTTTGAGTCCGCCATCACATCGGCCCTATTGATCCGGTCCTGGAGAACGCGTCCTCCATGGCAAGCTGTGCTGTCGCCACTGCTGCGGCTGCTAGCGCTGAGTGCCAGGGCTGCGAGGGCCTACTCAGGAGGTGGGAGAGTGGCGAGTGTTTGAAAGGGCTCGGGGAGAGATGGGGTTGGGAGGGAGGGAAGGAGGGAGGGAGGGAGACGCTTTGGGGAGGAGGAGGTGGGAGGCCTGATAGAGGAGGGGAGCATCCGTCTGCTGTATGCACAGCAAATCGTTCACAGAGATGGAAAGAGAGTGATAGACAGAGGGATAGGAAAAAAATACAGAAAGAGGGAGAGAATAAAAGGGAAGGAGAAAGAAGCGCAGCGTTGTATGGGGCCGTTGTGTGCCACTAAAAGCTGAAAGCCCCAGCCCTTCCTGGCTCTTTCTTTCTCTCTTGTTAAGCCAAGGCCAAATCACCAGCCCCCGCATGTGCTTTTCCAACAATGCTGCTTGCCGCCTATTTGATGGCTCAATGTTCCCTGTAAGACATCACTGCCTCAAAAGGAGGTCTGGCCCTTTATTCCTGTTCAAACTTGATACTGATGCTTTCAACACAGTAAATAGAGAGACCCAGCAGTGAGAGTGCTAGGCTCCCTAATTTGACAGCGGTCTCAGTCTTCTTTTTTTTCTACCCTACCTCCCTCTCTTTGCCTGACCTTTCTCCTGTCTAATAGCATCACAGTAGAATTACATTTTACTTACTCCGACATATTGAAAGATCTGGTAAAGAAGTAAATGCCAAGTTTATTTGGTGAGGTCCTATCAATAAAGCCGGGCATTGATCCTGGGGCCTTTCTTTTCTACTCACTTCTGCGGTAGGGATATTAATCTTCCTCCAGGAATTCATGCGACTGCCGTAGATCACGTCAAACAGTGGAGGCTTTGCGGGATGCAAATAGCCATTGCCTCTTGTGTTGAATTTGCACATTTAGGGATCTGCCGAAGTGCCCCCGGGATTAATGTTGTCTTTTGTCTGAATTAGCTTTCAATTGCTCCGCTATCGTGGTGGACGCGTGGCTGCTGAGGATTGGCTCCTGGCTGAAATTAGAGCTCGTTTGTTTTTCCCGGACAGAATGAGAGAGAGAGAGAGAGAGAGAGAGTGTTGCTCTCTGAAGAGGTAGATGGAAGAGGAGAGGCGCACAAGTGCTGCCAACCACTGTCCGTGGCGACACGACTGAGTGCCATTGCCACATCAGAGCAAAACACTTGATGCGCCGGGGGGGATAGTGGAGAGACGCTGCCCTCCCAGTTAACGCTTGTCACGCTGCGCTCGGCCACACCGCGCAGACTTATATCAGGAGCACATCTATTAAACCCCATTTGTCAGCCCGCCCCCCCCGCCACGCCACGCCACGCCACGCCGTTCAAACTATGACACAGACAGCGTAGCATTTTCTTCGACTGTGCAACCTGGCTCTCATTATCCGAGCCGCGGAGAGGAACAGGTAGCCTGGGGTCACATGCAACACCACTAGCCAAGCAATGACCCTTGTCATAGACTTAGAGGAAAACATGGCCCCTTCTCTGTTAGTGGTCAATGAAGGATGTCTCCAAACATAATGGATTACTATTTGCAGAGCAGTTATCTATGTAATCTATGGGTGTCATTGTAGTATTGCACTTAACACCATCATTCTTTAGGATTTAGACTAGGAATGGGAAGGGTGTGTTGAGGTTTAGATGCTGCATCCTTGAAAGTCTTGTCAGGTATAGCTGCATATGAATAAGGTTCCCTAATTGGCAAAGCATCCAAATTAGATAGCAGTGTTTTCCCCAAGTCAAAATAATGTCATGTAATGTATTTTAAAACGCTGGCTTGAGTTTGTTAAAGTTACAAACAGCAAGAAATAGCATTATGATGCACTCATCAAATTCTCACTTATATGAGCACAATTCCTATTTACCGAACGCATAGTCTACAACCTGTTTGAGGCACGGTAATAAACATACCATCACTGGCCATTAAAGATGTTTTCCAGAACGCATTCATTTTCATTTAGGCCTGTTTCATTGTGCTTACAGAGCGACATGTCACGAATCATAAGGCTTTATGTGCTGTGTAACTTGAAGATGAAGGCAGTTTGATTCTCTCAATGAGTCATGCTTGGATCCTTTGTTACAGGGTGGATTTAAAACATTAACGATATCAGTATGGGATAAACATCCTGTAATATTCCATGGTTAAGGCGGCGCATTGGATGATTATATTAGCAGCTAATCTCTAAATTATCCCTTGATGAATCATCATAGATCTTCCATTGAGCTCCATAATAGCAAATCTTATCTGTATTTAGGGACTTGTGATACACTTCAGGCCTATTAAGACAAAAGCTTTATTCTGCACAACAAAGAAATGCTGTGTAGTGCAAATCAAGCTCATTGTGATGTTCTGTAAGTGCTCAAGTGTCGTCTCTCTTTCTGTCTGCTTTTGTATTCGAATTTGCCTAATTGCTAATGACATCTATATGGAGGCAGAATATATCTTGTCATCATAAATGTTAGTGAGAGATTTGCACAAGGAAAAATCAGATGAGATTTTTTTTTTCCTCCACTATTAATCCCTTTCAAAGCAAAGATCCCCTGACAGTGCTGGCAACAGAGATGATACTGATCGTGTGTCAATTTATCCTTCTTCTTCATTATCACAGCACGGCCTCTGCCTGTTTAGGTCTGAGACAGAAGCAGCCTCAGTCCCACTGTCCATCTCTTGCAAAGCTTGTTCATAAGCGCCATCATGTGGCCACACTGGGAACTGCACTGGATATTACACTGGGAATGCAGTCCGTGTCTGTGTGCGCATATACAGTACACAAACAGACACAAGCATGTACATCATCCACTGAATGACTGGCACTGGCATTCAGTACATGACAGCGGCTTTGGCACTGCTATGCTTTGGTGGTGGAGATGGCTGACGCTTATGACTGTCTGAGAAAAGGGCCCCACGTGCAGCACAGGTGTTGCTCCATTCTCGTGTGAGTCGCAGATGTTGTCAGCTGACATTTCCATGCTCTTTAAGCTCCATCAAACTCACATGCCATGTTGCATGTGGCATGCAGTCATTTCACAGACCTTTTTCATCTACTTAAAGATGCTATGGCATGCAGTCCAAAACAGCCCTGTGCTATGTGGCACTATGCTTGCTGTTGTTAAATTGTACACTATGTTGATGTGTTGTTCTCATGTGATTCACTGATCACATCATGTCCAAGTGTATCGTATCCTTTAATGGAGGGTATTTATTTTCAGTAATTGTTATATCCTACCACCAGACAAGATGTTTGCAGAACATTTTTTTTGTTGGCCAAGGACAAAAAAAAAAATGAGAAAGTATCTGGTTTCACCTTTTGAGTCTACAGTATATGTTTAACAGGATATAGCATAAGAGCTGGACCTCCTGTATACTTCAGAGCTGCATTTTCACGATAAGTTTAACCAGTGGATGGTGAGTTCAGTGGCACTCTTCAGCTCAGTTCAGTTCACTGAAGTTTATTTACCCTGAGCACCACTGAGGCGTCAAGCCAGCCGGCGCTTATTCAATCAAATGGATTCCCAAATGAAATTTCAGTTCATTTCTCAACTCTGAAATGATTAGTTGTGAGACACACACAGTTTTCAACCCAGTGTTTCAAAAAAAGAAAAAAAGAAAAAAAAAAAAAAAGTGTCTCGGTGTCTCACGACAGCCGGCGGGCTGCCCTCTCAGGAAGAAAAGAGACGGTGGCAGGATGGCAACCTCCGCAGTTCCAGATTCATCCGATAGGGGGGAGCAGATAACCTGGCAAGATGGATGTGACCTACTTTTAATGTCTGGAACATTGTGTTCTTTGCTGGCCTCCCACTCATGTGAGGTCAGACTATAAAGAAATGTTTTGGAGTGCAATTACAGGGTGTTTGAATTGATCGTGCAATGCCAGAGCTTCAAAACAAGCAGAAGCCATTCAAACCCGGTAAAACTCCTCAGAGTTACACAAGATGAGGTGCAGGGGCTCAACATGCATCAGGAGGAGGGGAGAGGGGAGGTGGAGATGGGGGCGGGGGTCATTTGTGTAAACACTGTAAAAGACTGTATGTGGCCTGAGCTCACTGTTGCTTTTCATCTTCATCCTCTAAATCACCCTCCAAATATAAGCTAATTAAAAAATACTAATTAGAACATCTAGAAAACAACAACAGATACTGGCAATGCATTCTCTGGAGCCACATTTGTTGGAGGAAATCACCTGCTTTTCGTGAGGAAAAAATCTGGTAAACAGCATAAATTTCATTCCCAAAATAAGAAGCCCCCAGTGCTTTGAGCAAAAGGCCAAAAAGCCTGCTCGTGACTAGTTAGTCATGGGCACGCAGGCAGAGATCTCAATTCAACTTGCCCTTATGTGCAAAATGTTGTCTGCTGAGGGAGCGCAGTGATAGTTAGAGTGTGGGAGGAGGGGGTCACGAGAGGGGCTTTTGGGAGACTATGTCTCACAGCGCCCATAAGGAACACAACAGGGGAGATTAATGCTACGTCCCAGCAGAAGCCGTGCGTGCATGGGAGCCGTGCAAACACCTCTCTCTCTTTTTCTCTCTATCTCTCTTTCTGTCGTTCTCCCTCTCTGTCTTTCTTTTTCTCTTTCTTACTCTCTCTCTCTCTCTATTCCTTTCTTTCTCTCTCTCTCTCTCTCTGTGCAGAAACACTCTGTTGCTTCCAGGCGGCCAGTTAAATGAGGAACTGTACAGGGGAAGATAGTGTGGATGCAGATAGTGTATGATGGACAGGCTCAGGAACCTCAGTGACGCACTAGATCCACACCGCTGGCAAGCCACAAGTAAACATGCGGTCAACACAACCGCCTTTGTTTTACTTTTGTCAGTTTCGTTTGATAAGGTTATGACAGAGCCTTAAGGCAGCTCCGTCGTGGCTCTGCTGTTATATCAAACCAACAGCACACCTAGAAATACCTATTTAATCTGATCATCATTTTATTGCTTTATGGCATAGTTGTTAATGGCTGATTAACGTCACTTGCAGGGAGCGTGGCAGGTGCCTGATGTACCCGTCACAGTCACGCTTGAACTGCAACACCCACACTGCACCGGTGGCTCTGCCTGGCCATTGCGTGTGCCATGCCCATGCGGCTCCACGCAGAGATCCATTTATTTCAATGCCCCCGTCCCGAGTGAGAGAGAAGTCAATCCGTGTCTCATCTTTCAATCTTTCACATAGCAACAGCAGCCGCACGAGTGCTCCTCGCTACAGGAAGCAGCATTTCAGTCAGCCCACAGAGTCGCAGCCTCAGTCTCTCACCGCGTTGCGTGCCGCTTGCCACTGCTGAAAGCAAAAGCAGAGATGTTCTGAACACAGTGTCCTCGCGCCAGCTGTCTGAGGGAAGTTGCTCACCAGCGTAACAGCAGTTTGTATTGTGATAAAACGAAGGACACAGATGAAAAAAAAAAAAAACTGTAACACGTGATAGTATAAGGTCGGTGTTTATGATTTTGCAGAGTTGATATTAAGCTGAGAAGTAAAAAAAATGTTTCCATGCTTTTTCATAGCTAAAGCCAACACGTCGTCTTCGTGCTGCATTCACTCTGGGACAAAGAGAAGCAGAATGCTTGACATTTTGAAATGGAATGACACACACTCTGAAAGAGCCCAGTGATAATTTTGTGTGCTTTCGTGTTCAACCCACAAAAGATTCTAGGGACACTGTGATCCAGTTCTTTTTTTTTTTTTCTCTTCCCCCTCACTCTCTCTTGCACTCCTAAAAATCATTGAGGCGTGGGCTTTTAAGAGGGTGTTATCAGCGTTCCCCCTTTCATTCCCAAAAAGTGTCACAATCTCACTTTGAGATGGCTGGATTAATGTGGGGACAGACATGCTAGGGCCAGCCAACCTCTGAGGCCCATGGTATGCACATGTTTCATAACTTCTCCATTGAGTCCCCATCATGGATGTCACTGACGGGATCAAAACACCATCTGCTCAGGAGGTTTTTGAGGGAAGTCCAATCACATGAACATCAGCACCACTCCTGATGTTGGGGTTACTATTATGTGAGAACAAGTGCTCTTCCAGGGTGAAGAGGTCACAGAAGTTTCTAGAACATGTCAGCTGACAAACGCTCACAATGTCAAGTCATGCAGTATAACACAAACCAGTTCATTTATCATAAAGCAATTTATCATCTGGGAAGAGCCTTACAGCCATTGTTCCTGGTGGAATTCCCCTAAAAACACTGTTTTGCTATTGGTTTCACTTACAGTATTTGCCTAGTTAGACCTTATTGTGCAACCACTGTGTATGTGTTCTTTTCTATGTGCAATGTGTTGCAATTCTTTTTTCATCAC
This sequence comes from Nematalosa erebi, assembly GCA_036025975.1. NCBI lineage: Eukaryota > Metazoa > Chordata > Actinopteri > Clupeiformes > Clupeidae > Nematalosa > Nematalosa erebi. The sequence continues at coordinate 11,485 of JAVQKI010259561.1, forward strand.
TTTCTTTTGCTTACACTGATCAGTTGGCTCAACACCTCCACTGCCGTCTATCCCAACATATCAGTCTGGAGTTCCCCACTTGCTTGCGCATTTTTCATATTCATGGAAATAGCCTGTTACCCAGTGATGAGCATTTAATAAAAAAAAGTGCACCATTGCTTTGAAAGAATATTATTGTTCCTAGAAGAGGAGGTAAGACCACTGTCTGGCCTGGCACAGGCAACAGTCTGTCTTAACGTAGTCTTGACATTGATTGTTTTCAAAATAATCTATGAAACCATAAATGCTGCCATTCACTCAAGGTCATCTGGTATTTTTTTTGCTATTTGTACTAGCCTACTGTGGACACATTCTTCAAGCCTCCTCTCACAGTATCCTTTAAACACTGTTTACAACCGTGCTACTGCAGGAATTTCCAAGGAACAATATTTAGACTTTGGTCCCAGAGATGATAAGGATGATTTCTGTAATGGGGTACTAAATTAGCTATATAGTATGACTCGATAACCAGCTTTTCATGGAGAGGACTCAGTGACTGCTCAGACTGTTTATATGAATCCTACACTGCTCGTGATCAGCCACATCAAAGCCTGAGATATCAAAGTATCTTCAGTCTAGCTCTAACACTTCTTCAGAAGCGTGGCATACAGGCCATGGAGGTTATCCTAGGCGATGGGTTGAAAACAGCCAGAAGAGACAACCTTGGGAAAATGTACTTCTTGGTTCCCCTCCCCTCATAACATTTGTTTACTACTAAACACGGATGACTCCAAGGAACTCTAGGAATAGATGCTGAAGCTGTGGAGATGCAGAACGCCTCGTTTATCAAAGGCTCGTTCACTATGCACACCCACAATTCCCCCCTCCAGGAATGCCTCTCGCCACAAGTCTGCTTCAAGCACAAGTTTCTGTCCAGCCGCTTTTATGTGTTTGTCTGAGCGAGCTTACATAATCGTTTTTCCATTCAAAATAACTCAATTGTGATCATTATTCCACACACGCAAAAAGTTCAACCATTCATTCAAATGGCTTTATTCATTGCGGAGTGTTTTCATGTGCAGTTGGCACAGCAACGGCATGAAGGGGCGCCGGAACCCTCTGGAACATTTCTGAAAAATGTTCATGGCTTGAATTCTTTAATGAGTATTCTGCCACTTGTTTGCAGCTTTAGCAAACATTCCACTCATGTCTTCATCTGAACGCTTCAATAGGTGGATGAGAGCATGAAATGGGTCTTATTCCAAAGCTACATTAATGATATACAAGCGTGAAAAAACACAAAAGTTGGTGGAGCTCAAGCAGCTTTCATAACCTGTAATTACAGAAAAGTAAAGCTTGGCAAGAGGCTCAAGCTGCACTTAAGTGTACCATTCCTCAATGGCACGCTTGCCTAGTGTGTGAGTGTAAGGACACTGGCTTTAGTCTCGCACGTCCTGACATAACCTACTTCAATGTTCCTTCGCCTTCGCTCCAAATATGAAAAAAAAAAATCACTGGTGTATATAGTGGGAGATTTTTTTGGACAAGAGGGGCCTTGTATTTCAGTGAGACCTCAACAGAGGCCAGGCATTTTGCACTGTAGAGTGCTTGGTGACCTTACATTTCAGGTCATGTGAACTGCAGCAGGGCCTGAGAAGGATTTTGCAAGATCAGAAAAACTGCACAAACACTAACCGAGCCTCATTTTAAAACATGGTGTGAAATGCGAAGCCAGCCAGCCCTGATGTTTTTGAAGCATGAAGATCTTGGCATATAAAAAGTAAACACCGCAAAGGAAAAAAGAAAAGGAAAAAAAACGGGAGATAACCTGATGGTACAAACTTGAGCAAGAGCATAGGCGTATATATATCAACAGTGTAATCATAGTAGCTTTATACCTCCTGCAGGGTCATTGTCATGTTTCTAAAGCAGAGGGATTACCATGGCTCATCTTGTTGGGCCCTTGATCTAAATCATGCATGGCAGTATACGTGCACAACCATCAGCTTGACTTTATAGGACATGACCCTCCTTACATAATTTTTTTTTTTTTTTTTTTTTTTTTTTCAGGGAAGCTATAATCACTAGCGTCATATCAGATCAAGCAGCCTTTGAGATTCTCTAGATAAGTAGCACATTTCTGAGCACAGCAAAAAAGCTAGAGTTTTTGTGACTGTTTAGAGAGTGCAAGGAAGACCCAAAAATGCAACTACAGAGACATGGAAAGTGGGGTGAATAATTCTTTGAACGCACAAACATGGCAGACTTCTCTCCCTCTTCCCCCTCACCGTTAGTTTACCTTTTAAATTGAGCAAAAACTTCATATAATTTAATAATTTTTGCAAGCTCCCTGTATGATTTATAGTGAATGCTTTAACATTTGATGGAAACCATATTTATTTGTTTCAGTTGCACAAGCTTGATTTAATGTCACGTATTGCTCTTCAGAGCTTTGCTATTAAATAACCCTAACTTTCCTTGAACCTTTGTTTGTTTTTGTCAATTTTCATTTGACCCTGTTTTGCGCCGCTGTCTCTCCGCGACTGTGACGGGCATAGACAGGTGAGTCATTATTGTCAGCTCTGCTGCAGAACATTCTCAGTGTTCCGTCGGCACAGATGCAAATCTACCAGACAGGAGTGGCACGCAAGCGAGGGCCTTGGACCTCGGCCAGCTCACGGGTCAAAAGTTCCCTGCTGAGAAGTAGAGAAAGAGAGAGAGAGAGATAGAGAGAGAGGAGAAGAGCAAAAAGAGAGGGTGGAGGTTAGAGTTTGTTTGCACCCCAATGCTCCCCAAGTCAGTCCCTACAGATAATTTCAGTTCAAGATTAATTGTGTTTAATAATAGTTACTAGACCAGTAGGAACATGTCATATGAGTTTTGATATCACAACAAACCACTTAAGTGCAGTGTCTTGCTGTTGTTGCAAACACAAACAAATTTGTTGGTAATTCCACTTAATTGTTACCCTCGCTCCAACTCACTTGATATGTTTCCTGAAATAGTCAAGTTCTGATGTGTTGAATGTATTACTCACGCAAGAACACACTGTACAAAGTTCAAACACACTTCTAAATATATGCCACTAACCCTGAGAAATCTCTGCGTAGGAGTACAAACAACATATTTTTCTGATAATAAACCTTCTTCGTCCTTGAATACAGTACGAGTTAAATATGACTTTACAACATGGAGACTGAA
>JAVQKI010259597.1:0-15354 GCA_036025975.1 Nematalosa erebi
AAAAAAAAAAAAAAAAAACAAAAAAAAAAAACAAAGAAAAAAATCTATTAAAATACTGCCAAACCATGGAGGTTTATGGTCTGGTCTACTGTAGGGTCCATCAACAAATCACCCAGCCACACATCTTTAAGTAACATCTGTGGCTATAAACCTCTCATTCACCAAACCAGCAGAGTGAATGAAGAAGGTGTGTGTTTCACTGACAAATCCTTTCCTTGCATTTCACTGTTCACGGTGAGCCTAGGCCTGGCATGCTGGTAGAAAGGGCAATTAAATGGATATGGTTTAATTGGCAGCAGTTTCCTGTTCCTGCCACCACACCGCAGTGCTGGGTGTAGCGCAGCACCGCGCAGCAGGAGGTAGGGGGAAGTGTGAGCGAGGTGGAGCACAGTGGAACAGCTCCATCACCCCGCAGCGGCCAGCTCAGGACACACACACTAAATCACTCCTCACGCCACACACACAACCTGGTTTCCTCTGTTGTTTATTCAAACTGCTCAGCTACCTTGTCTGTGCGCAAACAGTAGCCAGCCACCCCCCAACCCGCCTCCTTTCCTCCTATTCACACCCTCCTCTATTCTCAAGCAGTGTGTTCACCTCATCATTACAGGGAAACAAAACAATCAACTGCTTCCCATTGTCTGTTCCATTAACCAAACCAGGCTTTGAAGAAAGAGGAAACACCAGCCTTCTGCCACAAGGCTACAAGATGAATGAAGGCCTCCCATCACATCAGCAAACACTGATATTGTGCAAAGATAGTGGTTTTGGAACCATGAGTGTTCTTTTCTGACTGTGCATTTTAACAAACCACATTCACATCCTTGCTTCCAAACACACACACAAAAAAATGGAGGGATTTTGAGGAACAATCGCTCACACAGCAAGTGCCCTCTTTAGCAGTGAACGCGATCATATTTCTAGGAGCCATTCCATCTCTGCACCACCACGCAAGCCATTCAGAGGTACTCGCCTCTCACCACATTCAATAACATTTTCCAATCTGTCGAGTGGAAGTGCCTGGCATTGCACGGCAGTCATTAAAGTGTCACTAACAGACCCTACCTCCGCCGCCTCCTCTCCTCTTGTCTATTGTTGCTGAACAATTTGTCTTTTGTTGAGAGGAGTGGAGAATTTATGTGAAACTCCACTAGCTTCTGTTGGGTCTGAAAGGTGTTGTCTAGACAATGCACATGCCTTGGCCAGTCTCTCCACCAGGTCTTTACAAGGCCTGGCAGAGGGGGTGTTGAGTGGAAATATTGGTGTGGTGAGCAGAGTGCAAGTCTACCTCTCTCTCAGTGCTAAGCTCAGAGAGAGAGAGAAAGAGAGAGAGAGAGAGAGGGAGGGGAGAGAGAAAGACAGCTATGTAAAATCAAACCTGAACTGTCGGCACCTGCAATATGTATTGATATTTTGGAGGGGTTTACCATGGCAACTGGGGGTACTTTGGTAACTGAGCACAAGTGCCCCAAGGACACGAGTGGTTACGCACAAAGAGAACCAGCTCATGGGCTGTGCGAGGAAAACTGTGGAGAGAAATCTGATGTATATCATTCATTTGGAAAGCTACGCAAGCAAACCCCTTGGGGTAGGTATTAAACACAGTTCATTAACAGCTCCGTGCCATGTGTACAGTACTTAGAAATACCTTGACATATAAAACACCAATGTATGGATTTTCCGAGGTGCTTCATCCAAATATACAACAAGTGCTACCTCAAGTCTGGGTCATAGGGTTTGAACTCCAATACACCCTTTCCCTTAGCTCTACTGAGATTGTTTTAAGGCGCTATGTGTAGCATTTTTAGGTTAAAACATCCAAAAGTGACTTAGAAACTGCAAAAGAGGGTGAAGCAACAATCGTGATGATGTAATGTTTAAAAACGCCTAAGCACAGTGTTGCCTAGATATGCTCTGACATTAGTGTGAAAATCAACTATCGTCAGGCAGGCTTTTCTATGTCACATTCTCCCAAGTGTTGACGCTGTTTAAATACAGAGCAATTGAATGCGTCTTGAGACTGAAAGCATTCCTTGAGAACTATACATAGCTGCTTTAAACCAAAGCAACTGACAGGTCCTGCAGTACCTCCATATCGTTGCAGAAGGTTGCGTTGGTGCCAAACAAAATCTGGCACTGCTCGTCAGCGCTGTAGTGCATTCCGGGGAGCTTGGGGGGCAGACGGACCATGTAGCGACTGCGCGGGTCCGTGTGGAGCAGACAGAGGCTGGCCTTTGACCTGTGCAGAGGGAGGTGGAAGGGGAAAAATAAGAACACAAGCAGACCACTCAAACACAAACACACAAGCACAAAGCTGTGCTGTTTTTCCACCGGCAAGAGAAGGCCTCGTTTATAGAAACTGAAACAACATGTTATTTTTTGTTTTGCCATTGGGCTGGGGGTGGGGCGGGATCTGTTACTGACTTTGAAATACTGAGATGCTAATGGGCTGATATACTGTAGCTTCATAATAGGCAAATTAGAGTCATTTACCCCGAACTACTTACTGTTACAGATATGTGCAGAGGGCAAGTTGGGTTTTCTTTGTGCAAACATGGGGTTATGTCATCCATGATATCACATTCTGTATAATAAGCCTCAAGCAATATTACTTAACACCCTGGTTTACCACCAAGACATTTATCATTTCAACAAGGCAGCTCAACAACAGATATATTGCGTTGTGAAACAATGACCTAACAAGACTCCAAACGCCAGAGGTGACTCATGAAACAAATACAAAGGATGAAGTCTCTCTTTCGTCCAAACCACCATGAGAGCTGTAGAGAGGAGAACCACGGTAAGAAAAAGAGCTTGGGAAGAATATCAGAGGAAAGAGAAAAAGTGCTGCAGCACAAATGTAAGCTTATATAGTAAGTTCCTATAAACAAAAACTTGCTTAAAACATAAAAAAACATATGATATAAACATACACAAATGGTACTGCTAATGCCTCTAGTTTTTTGTCATGGAGAAGTACTTGATGGAATCCAGGCAGAATTTGTGTTTTCAGGACATTAGCCTTAGCCTCACTGTTGTGTGTGTAGGTGTCCCTCCGCCACGGCGAGCCTTGCCTTTTGTGCATTGCTTATCAAATGAGAGCACCGTAATGAGACACGCAGACAGGCAATGCCAGTTAGCAGTGCTTCAAAGCGAGACAGCTGAAAAAAGAAAATGGGCCCTTTGAAATGGCACACTCAGTACGGCTGCCACGAGCCCGGGAGCACAATTGGAGAGGCTGGAAAATGGCACCCCTCTGTTTGGAGAGGATGAGGCTTTTTTTCCACCCTCGTAACATTGTGTTAGTTATATATATATATATATACACACACACACACACACACACACACACACACACACCCACCCACACCGAAGCTGTAAGAGGAGTTTCCTCATCTGAAGCCCAGACTGTGCTGTGCTGTGCTGTTCTTGTGACTCCCAGCCACTGCTTGGACGTCTAATGTTGCAGAACAGAGGCTGGGGCTGGGGCTGGGGCTGGGAATGAGTGTGGTGGTGCATGGGGTTCTGTGTCAAAGACTAGCAGACTGCAGCCAGGGATCATGGGAAGGGGAGAGAGATGGCAGAGAGAGCAGACTAACAGCAGCTGTCTCCGAGTGGAGAGTGGATGGGGAAAATCTTACACTTGGACAACGTCAGATAGGGCCTAGCTATGTCCATCCATGAAAAATCCGCACCAGCTCGAGGCGTCAGACAGACATGCAGAGAGAGCCAAGCTACTGCAAAAATACACTTCAGTCCATCAGCAGCAGGCAATCCACATGAATACACATTTACATTGATAGATGTCAGGCTGGCTCAGCATGGAGTGGAATAAAACTCATCTTGAAAAACTGGTCTTACCTGAGGAAGTTTTCCAAGTCATCGCGACTGCAGGATGACCAGGAGAGGTCACTGGGGTTGCGACCTTTGACCCACTCACCAGACATAATGTGAGAATGTCCAGTGCAAGTGGCGTGGTCGTCATCATGGCTCATTCCCATGCTGGGGAAAGCAAAAGACCAGTCATTAATCCCATAAAAAATACATATAAAAGAACCTCACACATCTTGCAAATATCGACACATTTCCATCAGAAAAACTGAAATGACCCAGCCGTAACTTATTATCTTCACGCTGTACTCATTTACAGATCTTAACTATCCACACTGCAAAAACGCATTGTGTAACAAACTGCATTCCGAGGAAAAAACAATCTGTTTTTCCTGATTTTTTTTATCTTTATCAAGCCGAAGAATGACTGCTTGGACCCCGGTCCCATGTGGCAGTCGAGCCTGGCCGGCGTCCAAGCAGCCCGCTGCCATGGAGGATAAGACTGGGAAAGCCTATCTCCAGCATCTGTTGGGGCTGCCTGAACAGGAAGGGCCCTGACAATGTCTGCTCCGGCGTAGGCAGCGAGGATGTCCTCAGGAGAACAGGAGGTTTGGTAGCGAGAGGCCCGGCAGCTGCAGGCAGTCCGAGAGAGAGAGAAAGCGAGGATTTCACTGTGGAACGTCCCTGTGCTGCTGCTGTGCGCTTCCTCTAAAGCCATGACCTACATTTACAAATTAAAGACAACAACCTAGAATGAACTTGAAGCAGCTAACACAGGAACTAATAAGACAAAAAAAACATTACAGTGACTTCCAACATGGAGTCCTCCATTCCCAGTTCTTAATGAACGCAATAAAAATTGAGTGAGGAGATCCACAGAGTGCAGAGAGTACAAACAGTATTAAAATTGTCTGTCTCCATTAAAAAAATTAATAAAAAATTACCAAAAAAACAAAAAACAAAATCTGAACAGATATTTTTATGTATGTACATTTCTTTTATTTGGAAATCTCTGGCTTGATGGAAAGCTTTCACAAGAACCCTGATTTAATTTTTGAAAAAGACAATAATGCGACCCAGGAGGAAAAAAACAAGAAGCAATGACGTTCAACAGTCATTACAAAAAAAAAAAAAAACGAGCAATGCCGCAGCCAGTTAAAATGACTATGCTGGCTTTTAAAATGAGAGCTCTGACCTTCTCTCTCTTTGTTATCTGCCATTACAATTCTTATGAGCGAAGCACATCCCGTAAACAGTTACACAAGCAATATTCATTTAAACCGAAGGACATAAACACTTCCAGATCAACTCTGGATGAAAATGCAAGGACTGCAATGAAGACATAACCAGGGCCCAGTGACCCAGGAACGAGTCAGCGTCATTCTCTGTGTCGCCCCCGTTTGTACAGAAGCTGCTAATCACCATGGTGCTCCCATCTCTGTAGATGAATCGCGAGGTGACGCACTCGCACTCACATGCGTCCTTCCTCTGGCATTTTCGCCGGCAGAAAAATATGTGGACAGCGTGCAATTACTCAGAACTTTTTCACGCGGTTGGATCAGCCTCCTCCCTCCACGGCTGGATGACAGAGAAAAGGGGGCTGGCAGTACACCTGGTCTTGTTCCAGGCCATGGATTTCACTTACGTTGCCTACTGTTTGTGTCTTCATGCAGCACACAAACACACACACACACACACACACCATTCCCCCAAGAAGCACATTCCTTAAGGCACATGACCATGTGTCTGTGCTGGTGCTGATGGCTTGGGTTTCAGAAATAACACAGTCCAACACCCTTCCACTGTTATTGGACCACTCTCCTCCAAGCAGCCACTAATGCACATAATAGCTGTACTGGCCATAATAGCAATATGTCTACCTTTTCAAAAAAAAAAAAAAAAAAAAACCTAGAAGCAAACCCAGCAGAGTTGCACACTGGATTCAGCACGGGGGAGGCTATGGCTGAGGTGGTGGAGGGGGGGATTATGGCCATCAGACTGCCATAGGGCATCAAGTCTGGCTTTCATCTAGCTCAGTGTGTCAGGGCCAAAGCACTTGGATTCATTGGTGCACATAAAGGACCTACTGTTTTCAGACCTGCTTAGAAACTAATAGGAATCGTCTCAGCTAAATTTCCATGGCTGTCCCCCTCTACCTTTACATACACACACACACAGACACACACAAACACACACACAAGTTTTATGTGATCGAAGAGGATAAAAGGTGCTTGTTTACTGATTGCAGGTCAAGTCTCTTCTGACTAGTCTGAGAGATCGATGGTTGATTGCTAGGACAATGTAAAGGGAAGAATATGATGAAAATCTGCTCTCACACCCCTCATTAGGCAAGAATATTTCTTTTCAAATTATGTTCCCATTGCAGCCCGCACATTTTTGCTGCTTTGTCGTTTGCGCCGCATTGTTGCCAGCCTATCTGGCTTTGGGCAATTACACTGTATGCTAATAGGGCTGCTCAAAGGAAAAAGTGCTTTTCAATGCATCGTAGCATGATTCCTGAGCTCAGGGGAAAAAAATGAATGCTTAAAAGCACATTAATCTTAGCAAGGAACAAACTGTGCTGATTCACACAGAAACAGCTTGCTTCGCTTTTTTAGCCTAAAAAGGACCTTTTATCCTCTTCACCTTGATGCCTTTTAAAGTCTGTCGCCTGGCGTGTCAAAACAGCAGAGAATACGTCATAAAGAGGCTATCTAAGTGGTTTATAAGACACAGGCTTGAGATTAAAAACTAAATAAATGGTGTGTATTTTAAGGTTAGCCCCTAATATGTGTGTGTGTGTGTGTGTGTGTGTGTGTGTGTGTGTGTGTGTGTGTGTGTGTGTGTGTGTGTGTTTGTGTCAGAGCTCAACAGTTTGGAGCCGAAAGTTGCGCACTAAGCAAAACTTCTGCTGCACGTTAAAACGGGAGCTCCTTTGACACGCCAGGCGACGGACTTCATAAAAAAAAGGCATCAAGGTGCACCTAAAACCTCCTTTGTTCCTGTTTAATAGGTGTTTTACACACTCTGTACAATGAGGGCTTTCACAGCGCTCACGAGGCTGTGTGGCACCACACCGACTGCGTAATCACGCGCCGCATATCGGCACCAGTCGGGCGCGCAGGTTGCCAGCTCATTACCCGTCGCCATTAAAATGGGCCTCCACCGCTGGCTTGCTCTGCGCACTGCAGTGCCGCGACCCGGCCTCGTCTGATTCACCACGTCCAAGGCTGGACCAGCCCGATAACTCCACGGAGGCCTGGCAGGGCCACAAAGCCTTTGCCGCTGCTGCATAACGCTAATGCAGTTTGGCTGCGTTTCCAGACAAATTTGATGTTGGCCCTCCGTCATTGTTTTATCAATGTGGGCTTTATACTGTATGTGTGCAGGAGGAACAAGTTCTGCTCTTATACAAGCAAGAGGTATGTGGTGTGTGAATGCTTGAGAATGTGTACTGTATGTGTGTGTGTGTGTGTGTGTGTGTGTGCAAAGAGTTAATCCATCTTCCGTACTGTATGCAGACTTGTATCTCTGTAGCCCATCAATGACAGATATGTCTCTGAGCATCCTTAAATCGCAGGGGAGAAGTCTGCATTTCTTTTTTTTTGTGAGACATTTTGTGGCACTGGCCTTCATCTTGGATTGTTTTCCCCTTGTGTGTGAGCCTTCAGGAGGTCCCAGAGGCCAATCAATTACACGGCAATGGGGGCAGGAGCGGAATTTGAGGGACGTCGTGCTTTAAAAGGTGCAGGCTACTGCATAGAGCTCAGGGCTGTTTAACAGTTAAACAGACATATCCTGTCATCCCCCCAATATATCAAAACAAACAGAGGCTTGCTTGCTGAGATTTATGGCATGTGGCACAGACAGACACCAAAGGTATGCAGAGCGAAAGAGTAGGAGAGAGAGAGACAGAGAGAGAGAGAGAGAGAGAGAGAGAGAGAGAGAGACAGAGAACTACACTTGTGAGAAGGCAGACCATGAAACACAGAAGTTAAGAAAGGGAGAGGTCTAGAGAGATGAGGGAGAAAAAGTACGTCTAGAAAGGAAAGGAGACATACACTGACAGAGAGACTCAGCAACAGTGGACTCACTTGTGGCCTAGCTCGTGGGCGATGGTAAAGGCTAGGTTGAGGCCGTTGTCCTCCGCCAGCACACATTTCCTTCTGGAGCTGCAGGCACCACCCAGATAGGCGATTCCTGAAGGGTGGGGTGGGGGTGGGGGGGTAGAATAAAATAAAATCCTTTTTAGATATTTAGGCTTTTCATATTCTTAAAAAGATACAGACATATTAGAGAAAATACAATCCTGTTTTGATATAGTGAAACCAATATGGACGTTTTAGACAAATTACAAATCCTATTTTGAAGTATGGCAATAACGTGCACTGTGATTTATCAAGATCTGTCACACCTCACCTATTACATGTTTGTTTTTGCCTACTGCTGCACCTCTTTAGAGTAAAAGGTCTGCCTCTAAAAAACTTTGGGCACAAGGCCCAGCCAGTGCAGGCTGAGAGTAGGCATCTGTTACTGTACCTCCAACACCATCAAGCCAGTAACTAGCTTACATACCCCTCCTTTTCACTCTAGCTGAGAATGTCAAAACAAAGTTTACAAAGTTATGACCACCTCATCTGCCTCATCTTTCCCTCTCTCGCCTCTCCTGAAGTCTGCTTTCAATCCCTGACTAATGCAGAGATGCATTGATAAAACAAAAGGAGACCATTTTCAAGGTCATCGCTGCTAATGTCTGTTAAGTTCAGTCTAAATTAAAACGTTTCCCTTATGGATTCTGGAGCTGGGCCTTTTGTTATTTGTTTCTGGCTTCCCTCATTCTTGGAACATTTGTAATAGTGACCCAGTTTATCCGGAGCAATTACATCCGCATGATTCACAGATATTACAGTCAGAGACAGCAGACTACACAGTAATCCTTGCACTGCTGGTGACACCGGAGACGGTCAATCAAGACAAAATTTCACAGGCAAACAAAACAAACAAAAAAAGGCAAATAAACATACAAGTGGAAATAGCCTCAGGCTTAAACTGCAGCAACAGCAGCAGTGGGGGTGGGTGGGGAATGATGTCCCCAACATGGCCACCTGGCTGAGTGAGCATGAGTTGTAAAGTGCCACAGCAGGAGGAAAAGGTCAGAGGAAGAATCTAAGAAAGTCCCTCACTCGCCTGAGCAGACTGTCAGACCAGAGGTCTGCACCTGCAACAAGGGTCGACGGCACGCTGAACACCCCCCGAGGCAATCACGTGCACGGAAGGGGGGTGGGGGGTGGGTGGGGGGTTGGAAAGATGAAGGCCTGGAGAGAATGCAGAAAGGTTGGAGGAGGGGTGGGAGTAGCAGACTGTAAAAATTCGGACTCAAAAATGCACACTGATGGTGTGCTTTCAGTGTGTGTGTGTGTGTGTGTGTGTGTGCGGGAGGGGGTGTTGGTGGTGAAAACAACCCAGCGCAAGGCCGCCGTGCTGGCACTGGCATGCGAGAGACGGAGAGCTTGCGTTTCGCCATTATGCAAATGCATTCCGACCGCTTTCAATTCGAATCAGCGTCATTATGGAAAGCTGAGTTTGATTTTTGTGGTGACAGCTCCAGCATCCCTGAACCTCAAACCACCTAAGGAGAATGCCTCTGGCAGCCACGCCAGACTAGAGGTAATACAAGCTCCCGCCGGGCTATTGGGTAGCAGGTCATCATTAATGTATGCATGTTAATGTGGAGAGATACCAATAATACACGTGGATGGGGTGTTTTGCCAACGAGACGGAAGATAGAGACTGAACCGAAAGAGATTGATTATACAAGCAGGGAGTTAAAACAACACTGCCCAACAATTACCTCCCCTTTCCAAACCACCCCCCAAACATTGAAAAAATAAATAAATAAAATAATAGCTTCTCAAATCTAAAATTGCTTCTACACCAGGAAAAGCATCCTCCATGTTTGAAAAGCAATCAATCACAGCATTGGCCAGGGGAGATGACATCACTTGACAGGTCTCAGCACTAGATATTACCTAGGCGTCCACTAGGACACCTGTTTTCTCTCCCACGCTGGACGCTGTCCAGCGCACTTCATTCGGAGCAGGACAGATGTACGTTTAAGTCAGTGGCAAGAGAATGAAATTAAGCCCAGATGGCAATTTTTGGATAGGGTCGAGGGGAATGCCTGGAATTATGTTTGGGGATGATAACAGATGATATGAGCCAGATATGGGCTCACTCCAATAAACAACAGAACCAACTTGGCACCTCAGTATTTACTGATAAAACCCAGTTGTGCTGGTGCTTCTATGATAGGTGGCCTTATAAGGAGCCCCTTAAGAAAAGGTGAAAATAAGTAAATATTGAGTCAGTGTTGAGGTTCTGAGTATACCTTTAAATTCTCAGTATAGCATTAACCAAAATTAGGCATTTTCAGGCCGACAGAGAACCGCGCCGATGCCGGTTACCACACCCAATCTCGAACTGGCAACGTGGTCATGCCAAAATCAGAGCGGTCGGCAACCAAATATTTTGTTCCCGATGGGCACCACGTAATACTGGGTTTTTCTAAGCAAACCATGATGACATTAGTGGATGTCACCAGGTTCATCGGGGTCAATAGCAGAAAAATAACAAGAAAACCAAGAAAACATGGAAAATGGCAGAGAAACCCGAATGGGAGGAAAACTGTGCAGTTGTCAGCGGAGGAGACTAAATAGTTGGTTGCGATTTGGACCTCCACTGATTTCCAGCAGAAGCTAGACAGCAGCACTACAAAATCAAAACTATATTCTGAACGGGCCGAGGAATTGGCAAGGACTGGGTTCCACCACACAACAGAGCAAATCACCAGCATACTGAAAAAACACAAGAAAGACTATCAAGACACTACAAAGGATTAAACAAAAGTGGCAATGGACGTGCCTGTGTTCGATGACATGTCATGGGCTCGCATAATGGTATAAACGTGGGCCATTCACAGGCAAGGACTTCAGTTCCCAGTGTAACTGGAGCAGGAACCGGCTCTGACACCGGGCTAGCCGGCCTGAAAACAGCTTTTGAGCTTAGATTCCATCAAAGCGTTTGTCCAAGTACAGCTCCCGATTGACAGCAATATTTTGCCAATCAGCTATTGACATTGTTGATATCAAAAGCAGTTCAATGTTACAATATTTCTTTTTTTACATTAAGTAAGAATAAAATCCGGTTTTGATATTTAGAGACTTAGGACGTGAGGTATATTATGTTTAATGGAGATTTAACACCTCAGCAACAAAAAGGTTGTTTTTTCCTACTTCGGCACCTCTTAAATATGTCTTTACTAATAACTTTCTATGAATCAAGTTCAATTTAAAGGCTAAACAATGATAACTATGGTACTGTAAAAGCCTTGCCATGTCTTGATGCTTCCTGCATGCCTTGGTTGTACCCCTTAGTTAAAAGCAAGTAATTTAAAACCCAAATCTTACATGTCAAATGAACATGCATCAACTCTGTAAAACAAGAGGCCTGATATCAGACAACTAGAAAAACACATCACTGAAGACCCCCGCTTCTGTTAGGAAAATGCAAATCACTGAAGGACCCAAGTCTGAAGAACAACAGCACTTGGACCCTCTGTTAAAAACAATGAGGCCAGGCCAGGCCAGTCCTGTACTTGCCATAACATGAAAGTTATTAGAGAAAAGTGTAGGTTGTGCTTGGGGCCAAGCTCCTCTGTGTAAAGGAGCATATTAGAGCTTTACCAAGTCCCAATGATCCAAAACGCATACTGCTAACCATGCTCACACACTCAGAGGCTTGGAACCCTCTCTGCTGTGTCCATATTTTTCAAGGGGATAATTCGCTGAAGTGAGTTTACAGTATTAAAGCCCTAATTACAACCAAATGAAGCATTGGGTTATTAAAATGGAAAAGCCCGCCACATTTGGCTAGGGTCCACTCAGTGCATGAGGGAGAAAAATGAACTTAAAGCGTTCAAATCTACTAGCATTAAATGAGAATCAAAGTACAAGAGGAGATTCTGTTTTATCAGAAGGATAGATTTTATGACCTACATGAATGGCTTGTTCTGTTTTATCCTTTCCTCCATTCCTCCTCCAGTTTTATCCATTTCCTCCAGGATTGCGTTTCAACATACCACACAACACTAGCCTAAACGCGTCCCATGCAGGTCAAAGGTCAACTGGAAGTGCAGAGAGTGAGCCAATTTCCTGCTGTGCTGTGCCGTGCTATGCTTCCCAGCTCCTCCACCACCAGGCCTTCCCCACCCCATTGGGGACACGGTGTTCTATACTACCGGCCCCTGTGGACCAGACACTATTGGGACACCTGTGTGGAGGTTTCTAAACCATTACATATGTGCACATAAGTCATATAAATAAGAGACATAAAGAGACCCCATCTATACTCTGAGAACTGCACTCAGGAGCAAAAGCCATACTTAGACACTTCATGGCATATCAATACATCGCCAGCTCTGAATGCAGCTAAATTAAATTAGAATGTTCCAGGAGAGTTAATAAAAACACTGAACGCTACTTTTTGTAGGGCTTTGGAGGAAGCCCCTTACTTCACTGTAAATATATTTAACCACTGTTTACTTTTTAAGATAGAGCACGCTTACTTTTCCCTCCTAAGTGAATTAGAACATGTCAAGCCATGCCTAAACTAGGTGAGTCCATTAGGCAAATAAGTGTTTTCCCCGCGTACTGTAACATGCAAAAGATGTTGGAATAGCACATCAGGGGCTGTCTTTAACAACCTCAAACCAGCAGTCTTATCTGGAAACAGATGTGCCCCTAAATTCTTACATGACTTCTTTTCCACTCGCCTTGGCTTTACTACCCACTCTTTCTGCCACAAGCAGCAATTACCTGTGCGATGCCTATCATCCCCCAGATTTATAATGTGGAATCTTTGAACAGTTTACATTGAGGCCCCCTTTCTGCATAATCATTTGGCATATTTTAATGTACTGCCGTTGTCCCGAGGAGTTGCTTTAATTGCCACCTGCAGGTTTATATGGGTGTCACATAAAGTTTGTCGCTGAGGAAATGTAGCAACCAGCTGAACTGCTCAACACACTGGAAAGAGAGAGGGGCTGGTGAACAGGAGGGGTAAAGCTCTGGAGGGGTAAAGCTCTCCGTTATCCCTATGCAGGATGCCTGTGCGTGTCTGTGTGTGTGTGCGTGTATGTGTGTATGTGTGTTGGGCGGGGGGGTTAAGCTGTTGTGCACACAGGAGAACCAATTCATGTCCCGACAGCCACTGGCCCAATAAAGTGGGGCCTCGTGAGGTAATGCATGACTGGAATATTTGCGGCTTCAGAGAGGGTCTGAGGCCAGCAGTTCTGATGCCTCGCACGTCCCGGGGGGACAAAGAGGCAAGTTCAGCCCCGGCTCTACTGTCCTGAGGTCAGGGGGTTGACTCAGCAGTTATGGGCAGAGGGGCATGGAGGCCTTGCTGATCAAATGCAAATCCAGGGCTTCATCACAGCCGGCATGGAGCAGCCACGCGGATGGGCCTGAAAGCTCTGCTCCACATCTAAACACACAACCACACCCCGCTGAAGAGAACAGCCAATTATCCAACACAACACAAGAGACTTTCATTCACTTGCAAAAGAAGCTTGAATCAAACAGCTCAACAAGACAAAAAAAGGAAGGAAAAAACTGCCAGCTCAGCAGAGCTCAGCCCCCCGCAAGCATTGTCGAACAACCACTGTGGGTTACTAAGGGAGAAATGAAAGACTCCCTCTCCTTTAACAACACTAGTGACTCTACATCGCTTTCGGGAAAGGCACCCCTGGACGGTTGGCGCTGTCTGCCTCTCTCTAACGAGTGAATCAGCAAATCAGCTGATGTTCACAGCATCCATCCTCTGCGGCCAAGACTCCAGCAGGGCAGTCGCTTCATAAAAGCTAGACGCAGACATCACACACAGGACTAGGCTAGAAACCAGACCCACATCAATCAAGATATAGGAACTGGCAACGAGTGACTGACCTCCCATTTTCAGTGGCGTAACCAGCATGAGATTTTAAGTTAACTGGAAGCATAAAACTCTTACCAAAGCTCTTCAGAAGTGATGCAAAAGCATTTTTTAGTTGCAGTAGTTTACTCAGTTAGGAAAAAATACACATCTGCGCTGGATACGCAGCTATGTGTTTGGTTTCTGGGTTTTTGGTGAATCAAAAAGGAGCTACATTAGGCCTTGCGACCAGATGGACTTTTCAAATTTGCTAGGAGCCTTTCTGAGTTTTTACCTAGGCTAACACAAAACCCCTCTGTGTAGGTAGGTCTGGGAACAGGATGCCATCACTAATGTATTACCATGACGGCTGGTCAGCTACCCTCTTGCTCACACCCAATAATACTGCAAGGCGCCCCTCTTTGAGTGCATCCCTCTACTCTGCTAAGGAACACTGAGAAAATATACACCAGAATAGGACAAACAGAGCATTTATCCATTACATAAGGCACTGTTTCATTTTAAGATACTCTGAAAGTGAGTTTTTGGGCACACAATACATACCAAACACTCCTCAGAGTGCCCCAAAAATCAGCCCACATTTTTGTGAAAACTGCTGACGCTCATAGGGAATCTGAAAGTGTGAATTCGTTCGGCTCTCTCTTTTCATTTTCCTATGTGTGCCGCTGGACCCTTTAGCAGCTAGCGGCCAATGGAAAGTGGGTCAGAGCCGTTGGTGCAGATAGCACAAAGACCACGAGTGTTCTTTCTTGTGGGGGCCATGTGAGACAGCGAACACGTACGAGGGCTCGCCCGCTCACTTGCTCGTTGGTCGGCGCGGCAAGGCAAAGGAAGAGCAGCCGTGAGTTTGCACCAGGGATCCTCGGGGGTCGTCACAAGTTCCACTGCATCAAGGGCCCCCAGTGATAAAGCAATGGCCTCCTGCGCCGTGGCAGAGCAAACAAAAGACGGCTGTGGCGGCAATTTCTTAAGTTGCTGCTGTCTGTTTGTCAGACCCCCCCCCCCTCCATACACACACACACTCACACTCATGCACGCCCCCCCCAACACACACACAATCCCCTGCTGTTTCCCTACCTGAGATGTGTCAAAATTGAAAGGGGATCCTGAGATATGCCCTAGATCTCTTGTGGAGACACTGACAATACAGAGCTGCAGGGCTTACAACAAGGCAAGGCAAACTTCTTCTACACACTCCCACCAGACCGATAGCCAGGCAGTATACAGCATACTGAGGTGATGTTGGTGTGGAACATTGTGTAAAATGGTAATAATAACATTGTTCACACTGTCAGATTATGTTGATATAGCGGTAAACTAATTCAAAGACAACAGCTGGCTGCTGAATAAATTGCTGAGTCACACTGTCCTTACAACACACTCAGCTTTACACTGTGTTTCACACACTACCACACTGAGTCACTCTGAGTGGATGCCCTGAATAGGAAACTGCACACAAACAGACTATAAGCAATAGAGTAGAGTGCAGAGGACTCTATTGCTGTGTTCGAAATTCCATACTATATGCTACAT
>JAVQKI010259603.1:0-19095 GCA_036025975.1 Nematalosa erebi
AGAAATTGTACCAGTTTTGTATGGTGTTTGCAAACAACATTATGGTCACTGCACTGATTTCAGTGAATGTGCTGTTGGTTTCCTCTAAAATATACAGTGCATACCAGTATCAGGGCTTACAGTGTAAATTTTACTAAAAAGTGATTACCAAAACTTGCCTCTTAATTAAAACTAAATAAAACAAACTGGCTGCATCAGCTGCTATGGATGTTTTGCTGAATAACCAAGAAGCAGGTCTTTCTTGTGCAGTGATGCCAAACCTGTACTACTGGTTAATGTGTCTCACACATTCCCTTCCCCCTACCTGACGGATCCTTATGCCGCCTGTCCGACTAGCAAGTAGGCTACACATGAAGACTCCTCTGTCAATATTTAGAGCTTCACACAGCAATGGGCTATTTAAATTGGCCTAGACTGGCTTTTCCCAATTTTCACCCTCCCTTGAGATATCTCTTATTGGATGGGAGCGGAGGGGTGGGGTGGGGTTGGGGTAGATGGATGGGGGGCACTAGTGAACTAATTAGAGCTTTGGGAGATGGAGGTTCAGTTGTGAGCTGAGAGCTACACACGACATGACATAATAGAGTCCATCATGTATTATCTTGTTTACAACACTCTACCACCCACACACATGCGCATGTACGCACACACTCCCCAACCCACACACACACACACATATCCAACATACACTCTCTTACTCACAGATTCTCTCCCTCTTCGTAAAACTGCCCAACCTCATTATCCTAGGCTAACAGACACTGTTAGGGTTTGCTCTCCTCTGCACCAGTTAAAGGAACAAAGAGGAAGGGCCAATAACAATATCCTTAGACAGAACTTGGCATGACAATGGCAACATCCTGATCAGCTGAAGTGACGAGTCAGGCCAGAGCAGGAACTAATGTGTTCTACTGTCATTTGCCTTCGATGAAGTGCAGGCAGAAACGAGACATCGAACAACAGACCACCCAGAAAAAAATAAATAAATAAAAGAGCTTGCCCCCCTCCCCAACGCCTTCAGTAAACAGATGCTGGTTCTGAAAATGCATTAATAAAAAAGCTTCTAAGCCAGTCAGAGAGAGCCATAAAGCCCTGTTAAGATCTGCTGTTTCAAAGTGTTTCCTCTGTGATAAGCAAGGTCCCACTCCTCCAACAATCAAGGAGCAGAGGAACACGTGCAAGAGGGACGGACTCGTACACGGATCTATCAGCGCACGGCCTTCTGTCTCAGTCCTCAAAGACATGCACACTGCTCTTCTCATGTCCCAACATGTGAATTCATGTCTTTCAAAACAACCCACAAGGGTTAGTAAGGACATTCCCAGTTTTCCAACAGCAGCAGCAGGAGCAACAATGGCACATAGCATAATGTAGAATAAGAACATGAATACAGGAATGAAATCTCAGTAGGTTACAATTTCAGATTTAAACCACCATAGATAAAACCACTACTAGCCTACTCCAAACAATTGTGCAACGAATGATGAGCTACACTGCCTGTAAAATTAGTACTGGTACTACTACTCTAACTACTCTAAACACCTGGAAGAAAGACTGTCAATGCTGACAGCCAATTTTAATGACTCAGTGGGTGTCTTTGTTATTGCTGTCAGAATAAACAACAGGTCAATGAATGAAAATGGGAAATACGTCAGGTGCTAAATCTCTATCCTCCTGACACTTCCTCACTAAATAATGCATGCTGATTCATTCTGCTTTAAAAACAATGGCTGAGGTCTCAGGGCGGTACCACCATGGTGAAGCCCACCAAACATGCACAATCAATGACTAAATCCCAATGCCCCTCTAAGACCCGAGACTTGAGTTTGCATGAGTTGTCTTCATGATTGGCTGATTAATGCCAGTTAAGTCTTAGGGTTAGGAGAGACATGGGATTCTGCTTCAAGAGGTGATGCAACAAGCTTGAGGTGACCAAGAAATTCTTAGATGTGTACTGTGCGGAATGTAACTATGGGGACATGAGTTTGAGTTCAGCCTGCCGTCTTTCCCAGATCCTAGTCTACCCTGAGCTTGCTTCTGGTCACACTTCACTGTCCCACATGAATAAAGGCAAGAAACCCCAAATTCAACAAGTCAACCAGCAACAGAAGTATAATGTTGAGTTTAAGTAACAATGCAACAATGACACACAAGTCACACGTGCCTGTAAAATTTGAAAGACCGCTTTTGCTATTTGAAATGCTTATGTCAAAGACGTCAAGGCCTACGTCAGCAATGTTTATGCAATATGGACATCCAAACTTTGGTGAAGAAAATAATTAAATTCAGGTGGTTAAAACAAGGACAGTGTTTCTTGCATAAGATGGGAATTAAGGTATCTGACCAGTGGTTATCAGAGATAACTGACCTTAGCCATTGAGGTCATCATTAGCCTGGCTTTCGCCAGGCCAATCTCACACACTAACCACCTTCTGAGAGGTAGAATCTAATGTAAACTTGTTAAGCCTGGCTCCTTCACCCTGGAGTGAAAGCTTGCTTCTCATTGGTGCCCAGGATTTCTGGCATTGGAAATAGGCAGGTTGGCCATACTGAATTGTCCACGAAATTTTGTGCTACGTCACAGAAGGTATGGGCGAGCCCAGGCTAGGTCATCATTGCTTTTATACCAAAATTGCATTAAGCTGAACTTACAAAACGAGCGAAATGATTACCACGCTAAGCAATTTGTATGAGGTGAGAGGAATCCAAAATAATTGCATATAATTATGCATTTATTTATAACAAGGTGGTGTATTTGCATATAACTGTTTTCATGATTGCCTGATTAATGCCCGTTAAGTCTTTGAAGGTTAAGTGGCTGTTAGGGGACAGTCACTGATGGTGTTTCCAGAGGTGATGCAACAAGCTTGAGGTGACCAAGAAAATATTGATGTGTGCTGTTACTTACAACACGTGCCTGTTTCTCTACTTTTGTAGTTTATGAAGATATGCAGGCTACATTTGTATGAATGGAAAGCAGTTGTGATGCACTATTGGGCCACATGACAACTTCCCCCTTTAAAAAAAGTACTGGGAGGTTTAAAAGGGGTTTTAACAAGTTGGCCTTGACCTTGCCATCAGCTACATAAATGTGATTCAAAAACACTCAAAATGCTTTTGGTTTTATTAACTTGTAAGCTGCCCCTCTTGTAAAAAGTGACATCACCTGGTTGCATCAAACAAGGGTCCAATCTAAGTGCAGCAATCAAGCTGTTGTTTAACATACATGATCGATATCAACCAAGTGATGTCACTTTTTACCCAGAAAGCATTGAGACATAAATGCAATGGCCGCTGACAAGCTCTGCAAATTAAGGGATTTTCTGAAAGTTTAAATAAAAAAGAAAGCATTTTGAGTGTTTTAGTATCTTAGGTAATCAAACTGAATCCTCTCTGTACTTTAGTAGTACCATGAAAGTCATTCGAAATTTGGGACTTTCTGTTCTTTTTTAACAAGTTCAGCAAATAACTACTCATAGCACTCTAAAGGGCTGTCAGTTTTTTACTCTTCTATGTGTTCATGGTTTCATTATTGAAAAACTTGTGTTTGCACAGTACTAGCTCCTTTAATGGAATACAAGAACAACCCCTCTCATTTAACTTGGTAGCCTACTTTTTGGAAACATGAAAGGGATGAGGGCAATTTGATTGGTTGTTCTATGGTCAAATCAACACCCTTTAGTGAAACTGAAACTACAACGCAGTCTCTGCCTTTGAGTGAATGGTGACTGGGATTTAAAATGTTAGCACACCCAGAGGCCGACATAAACAAAAGCGACCAACAAAGGCTCCAACAAGGACCTCCAATGCACATAATCAGACAAAACATGCCAGAGACTCAGGGGATGCCCCAGCAAAAAACACCTGGGATGCATTCCAATTTGTTCAGTGGGCTATGTCAGGCCAGGTCTGTGGAAAACAATCAGATAGTCCAACATAGTTTCAGTGACAAGGGTGTGTGTTTCCCAAAACCATAGTTGGTTGGCAATGGAAAATTGCATTACAATCAACAAACTCTGGTTTTGGGAACGTATTCCTGCTAACTTTAAGCCACAGAACTGTAGGCTACTGATCTAAAACACACACACAATTTTGAATTTCAAGTTACACTAAATTCTTCTGAATAATCTAAGGGTTTCATGGGCTGCAGGTTATAACTGTGTATTGTCTGTCTAATGAAAAAGGGTACAGAGTTCTTCTTAAACCCTTTGATATGTTATGAAATGATGCAAAAGCATTACAAGCAAATGTCAAAGGGTTCACATACAAAAAAATTACACCAACTGATAAGTCATTCCAACATATCCCATGTGTGTACCAGCTATGCCTGGAATGTTAAACTTGGTGTGAATCAGCGAGCAACTTGCCAGGGAAGAACAATTCAACCCAGACTGCTCGTCCTACTTGAGACAACAGAAGTTGACGGGTTTGCAGTAGTTCTTGTTATGAGGACATCATTAACACCCCACCTTTTCCTCTATGGTCCCATGGCACAGTTAATCTAGTAACTCATTCACCAGTCGACATTTCATTCAGGGAAGATAACACTGATGGGGTGTGTTTGTTTGAGTGGCTTATGGTTACAGCAGTTCTGACAGTCAGTGCTGATGCCACACGTGATTGCTCTAGTGTAATGGCTTTGTCCTCTCTATTGCAGAATAGAGTAATTGTCTTCCTCACAGGACAGTTAACCTACATCAACTCCTTGCGTAAGCCCTACATGGGGAACAAAACTGTGGCCATACATACAAGCACAGCTCTCAAGCTGATCTTGGATGACTCTTCCATTTGACAGGTCATAAATGCATCCAACTAGTCAGGATGGGATTATTTACACCTCAAGCAGCACCATATCAGGGACTGTGCCCTACTTCAAGCCACAGCATGCCAGGAAGACGCTCCTTACAGTTGTACACTTACATGCTCAACAAAAGATTACAGAGAAGGCTCAGATCATTTCAAGGCCGGAGACTGGTGCTCCAAAATTCTGTTTGTTAACATTATGCAATGGAGCACTCATCCAATAGTAAAATCCAACTCAGAGATGGTTTATGTTTTCAGTTCAGAGAGCGACAACTGAGGCCCTTGAAAGATAAATTAAGGTAATCCTCAACTTGACAGAGAGAATTCTCCAACATTTCAACACTGCAAAACTAAGATGCTATGAATTATACCAAAATTCAAGTATGGGTAATCTGCAAGTGGAGATTAAGGGGAAACAAACATACAATAGACTTGCAGAGAGAATTCCTGTGATATATATGGCCGCATGACATTGCGTAAGTGAAACGGCACATTCTCATGAAACACAGCGTACCTGTCACCACCATTAACCTATCGCTAGCCTACTAGCTAACTTAGCCGATAGTGCTCGAAACTGGATGCAAAGACAACGCTGGCATTTTTTCTATGCCACGCAGAACAGGGCGCGTTAAATAGATACCCCAACAATGAAACCACACAACTAAAAGTGGCCTATTCTTCTCTAGATAATGAGCTGTTGTTTGATCAAATAACACTGTATGCTGTGCTAGTTATTAAAGCAGACTTAGCCACTCCAGGAGTCCTCAAGGGTTAAGCTACCTTGCTCTTACCTTAGGCAAGTCGCGAAGTTGGTTGGCGTCCAGCAAAAGCTCCTCCAAACTCCGACTGTAACGGTAGATTTCATCGGGGACGTACAACAGGGAACAGTGGCGCTTATCGATAAATTCAATGTGACGGTTACACCGCCACAGGGGTATACAGTGAAACATCACGAGCTGATCCTAGCTCTGGCTAAATCCGTACTGTAAAATAGTCCACCGCTGAGGGAGAGCAAATCTGGATGGAGCAAGTACAAACTAGGAGACCCAAGTTCGCCGTTTTCGCGCTCGCTAGCCGGCTACAGGTATACGTTGTGACTGCCCACGCCAATTTTCAAAGCAAGCTCACAACGAATCCTACAACCCAGGCTTAGCTGGATATATAGCAAAGAAACATGGAATAAAACGTCGTAGTCCACCTCACTTTAAGTACTTTAATGAGAAGGTTTCGTCTGTTTGTCCATCTTTCTACATCGCCCCTGGAAAGTTGAATGAACTTCTTAAATCTTCTTTCGTAGACTGTTACATCTCGTGAGTTAGATAGTGATTCGTGTTTTTCTTGTCCTTGTGTTAATTTCCTCTCAGTCCAGTTTCTGACCCGGAACATTCACTCCCTCATTCCAATCTGACGTCACGATTCCTAGCTGCTCCTCCCTGTCACCCTCCCTCCTCTGGAAAAGTAATGTTGTGGATGTGAGAGCAAAGCGATCCTTCCCACACACCATTTCTGTAAGTCGCCCTTTGCTGTCACTGGGGATTTACAATACGTTTGTTTGCATAATATAATTACAGTCAAGAGCGAGGGCACGTTCTCGTATCCGGACATTTAACTGGAGTCGGATGCTGTGAGTATAGGCAGGGCGTAGTTTGTGAGCGGCAGCGTTTATCCCTTGCTAGTACAACCCACTGTAACGTTAGGAGAAGGATGACTTCGAAACTTGCGAACCCTATGCTATTCACTTGAAATTTAAGCGAATGGGTACATCAGGGACCTAGCATTTTTTTCTGGTTTATAACCTTTTATTCATCCATTCATGTCTATATGAGGACTTTCCAGAAACACTTAAATGTGCAGATTTTTTTTTTGTCAGTGCTTCAATATACTTATATTATGTCGTTATACTGACATATTTATGCAATTCATGAACGCAATCGTGTTTTTATAACATGGCAAGAACAACCTGTGGCCAATCGAAGCTCTACAAGTTGCATACTGTGTATCCACTAGAGGGAGCCAAAGACTTGCATAATCAGTAAGTGATCCACAGGTGATATTTAGGCTTGGCCAGCACAGATTTAATCCATTCCACACTAACAAGAATTGTGATTGGTATTGCATTTAATCAGAGTTAATTCATAATGCTTGATATTAATACAGTGATAACTTGTGATATTTAACATTCATACAAATGGCAGCAAGATGACAGCAGTCCTAAAAAAAAAAAAAAAAAAGAAAGGAAAAAAAAAAGAAAAGTGCCATCTAGCTAGTCCGATCCACAAATGCAACTCAACAGTGACCTGGCTAGTAACCCATCAATAGAGCTTTAAGCTACATGCATCTTTTCCATACAGTTCATCGACGTCGTCGCTGTTCTTTGAAGGCTTTCAGAGACTTGGCCATCATTGGTGCTACTCCTTCAAAGTAAAGTACATTTTAATGGCACAGTCCATACTGGCATTTCATACACCCTATTTACAAGGCTACCCCCTCCACAAGTTCAAAACTGTAACAGCTATTTTTTTTACTCTACAAATATATGCATGTTCGCAGCCCTGAAACCAGGTATGTAAATACACATACATAAGTAACCATATGTCAGCCTTGTGCCACGTCAGACCCAGTTGTGTTCACACAGAAAGAGTAATTCAGGGTAAACACTACAGTGCATTCATGATATTTGTACTCCACTTGAGCAAAGCAATGCTAACAAGAAAATGTAAGCTTTTGGATCAAACATTAACATGACACTAAACAGACACATTTAGACTTTCATTTCTAACTGCTTATATTCTTTGCAGCACCCATTTGACGTACTATGAGCACCTGTTTAGTTTAATTTAAGCATGCATATATAAAGACACACACACACACACACTCTCTCAACAGCTGCAGATACAGAATCTGGGAGCTTCCGTTTCATTTAGGGTTCCCCATTCCCACACAGTATAAAGTAGCAATAATATTAAAAAATGTTAAAAGCACAAAAAAAATCATTAATTACAAAAAACATTGGGATTATGTGTGTAAATTGGTCCACTTCTGGTAGAGAAGTGAGGGGAAAAGAGGAGCGCATGTACTGAGAGTGCACTTTCACTTTGAAATTACAAAGCCTACAAGCTGAAAGGAGCAGTATGTAAGAAATAAATGTAATGGCCCTGATACATCACCTGGCATTAAGGAATCATGATATAAGTATTTGAAATTATAACTGACAACAGTATTCCAGCCTTAATATTTCCATTGTGCAAGTTAAGTTGCAGCCCTCAGCTTATGTTGATGTCATTATGTGTATATTATATGTTTTGGCCTCTTGCGCCACCCCCTACCTATCTGATTTTGGCAACCTCCTTATCTGGAAGGAAGGGGAGGGGATACTATGCTCTGCAGTATTTCGAACGTGATTGCACCAGTTTTGACCACAAACTTGCTTTAAAGGAGTAGTAAGTGGTTAAATCAGGTAGGCTACACCGCGAATTAACCGCCAAAATAGGCTATTTATAGTTTATAGACATCCGCGCTCGCTCTCACTCACTTTTTCAATTGACATGCATGAATTGGAACTTCAGTGCACTCTGTGTTGATGCACTGCCGTTGGGTCTTCAAACGGTGCGAATATCACAGGGCATGTATAGGCTAGGTAGGCAGCATATTATGCATCGGAGAACATCATGAAGACGAAAAATTAGCGTGAGATAAAACATGTGTGGTGAGTGATCATGCAAGGCGTGTCTCACGCTCTCTGCATTAATTGAGAATTAGGAGTGCCATGGCCAGAACTAAGGGGGCCAGGCGCTACCGAGCCTCGTGGTAATTCGAACCCTGGTTCCCTGCCTTCAGTCTTAAGTGGAGAAATATTGCCAGACTTTGCCATGAAAACTGTGTCATATGATCACTCGACTCACTTTTAATTTTCCGGGGGTCTTGAGCTTGGCTAGGGCCCGTGATATTGGTGCCAGGCCTGGGATACTCTCGGCAGACAGGTTTCAATTTGCTCTCTTGGCACTGTACCCTAGTGGGAGGGAGAGGGTGTGAAGGATGCAGTTTAATAACTTTACAGAGTTTAATTTATATTACAATTACATGTAAAATAAGAAAGTGATTATTTGTTTGTGTGTTTGAAAAACAAAACAACAAAAAAAAAAAACACCACATTTCTTAAATGCTGTCCAACCACCATAAATAATATTAAAGTTGCTGAAAGTCAGACATCCAGCATGAGTGTTTTCCATTGTGTAACAGACTTGGGCCAGTTGGGCTCCTAGAATACGAGTTTAATGCCATCCCAAATTGGTTTTATTAGGCAATTTGCCTTAAGCCCAGTTTGTGTACCCTCACGTAAAAGGCATGTTGGTGAGTACAATGTCCATTGCTGGCCATTTATGACCCTGCTTAGCAACTTAGTGATACACTTACTTTGGGTGCCCCAAGCTATGGATATGGCATGCCAGAATGTTTTTTTTTTTTTTTTTAACAAGCAGAATTATGATATGGAGACAACTGATAATGGGATGGGCTGGGGTGGGGATCCTGTTGACAGTGTGGAACAATTAACCAACATTGGACTGCCACAATGCAATAAGTAAGGGATAATGTATTGTGCGCCGGTCATTACCGGAAAATATTTCCCGACAGGATGAACGACACCGAGGCCGAAGGCTTATTATACGGCTCACTGCCAAAATGAAAAAATAGACACAAATTTATACTTAAAAAGTTAATAAATAACGATTTATTGCCATTTCATAGCTTCACGTGCTAGCGTGAAACAGAAGCAAAAATCCCGTTGCCATTGGCAGCGGTCATTATTTTTTCGGAGCGGTGATTATTCAGAAATATCGGACCTGTGAACGTTTGGGGCCCATTCAAAGTGAATGGAAGCCCCCGCAGCATTCTAGAGAGCCGTATAATAAATCTAGATTGACTGAGGAATAAGGTCAGTTTTCCTCCCTGCACCAACCTTGGCCTATCCAGAGGGTGAGGCTGCATTGCAGGTCCAGCGGTGCCATGGATCTCCTGTTGAACCCTCACATTTCTGGGAGGTTTGGCAGCACAGTGAATAAACGCCATCTTTACCTGGCGGCCTGAATGGGGCAAAAATAAATAAATAAATAAATAAAGTATGAAGAAGTCTAAACACTCTGCATTAGAGAATCACTCAAAGAGCAAGCAGGAAACTTGGGTTGGATTATTGAAAGTGTACTGAAAGAGGGGTGAACTGGACTGAAACACACACATACACACACACACAGCTTTGAGGGTTAACTCCACGGCCACTGTGGCACTTTAAATCTATTCATAGCGTCTGAGGGGACAGATGGCCTGGTCCACCTTAGCATGCTCTTAGAGTATTTATGAGCCCTCCCATTCGGCTCATCACACAACAGTTGCAACGGCTGGTAAAGCCATTTCCAAAGCTGCAAGAGGCAGCTTTTAATGAACACCAAGCGCTGTGGGGACCAAACATAAACATGGACGGGGCAGATTCTGGTACTCAAAGATGAAAATTTGAATTTCTTAAAAGTTATTTCTTTTTAGCTTTACAATTACAGATCTGTATTCAGTTTAGTGTCCAATGTCACCATCGTATTTAAGTCAGAATAATTAACACAATACACACAGTTAAATAAATTAATCACAAACTGACATACATGTACATTTCCAGTTTGATTTTCCAAACCATTTCGTTAGTCACAGATAATGTGACCACATTATCCTAGTCTTGGTCTAAAACATATTGTAAATGTAACATTCCATTACATTCCAGCTGGGCATGAGGAAGCTCTGACACACTGATCCAGATCCAAGTGATCATCTTTAGCTTGTGAAGTGGTCAAGGCAATATGAGAATAATACATTTTATTTTATATTTTAATATATGAAACAAAAGCAGAAAACCAATCAACTGGCAGCATGTGCAAGTTTATCAGGTTTCAAATCAGGAACAAAAGTGTATCCTATTTACCATCTCAAATTTCTCTCTGGGTGGGGGGGCGGGGGGGTTGGGGGGTGTTCCAAGAAAGTGGTTAAGTGGGAATCATGGATAATTTCAGCTGGAGGCAGTGGTAAACATGATGGTAGAGCCTGAAGTCATCATTCTTTAACCTAAACAAAGCAGCATATTCTACTAGGAGGTTTACCATATCCGCTAGCTTAACTTACCCAGGTGCATCAGTTAATGACCTACTTGAAATACCCCCCCGGTCTTAGGTCTAAAATGCTGTTCCATATACCTTTTCTGGGTGAACTGCAATGATATACAATAAAAAATGAAAAAAAAAAAATGTACGACAAAAAAAGAAAGTATGTGGCAAGAGTATTCCATGCACCTTTAGGCCTCTGTGAATGAGCTGAAACGATGCTTTTGGTAAGACTGGCCAGTTTCCTTTCCCTCTCCTCAGACAGCCGGGAGAACATTTCCCTCCATGACTCGTATTCCTGCAGCTGGGCCCCCCGGAAGTCCCTCTGGCAGTGCTTCTCCCACAGGTGGTCAGTCAGTCCAATGTACACCTGTGGAGAGGCAGCACAAAATGGAGAATGGAAAACAAAGTTAAATCAGCACACACAGGTACCAAAAAGCATAACACATTCTAGTTCTAGAATACTTAGAATAAACATCATGGTAAAGCAGTGACGTGATGGTATTGCAAATGTGAGTTCCTTCAGTTTAAGTGCATATTCTGTTTCTTACGATTTGCTGTATCAAGATGAAATATCAAAATAAAAATGCCAGATCACGCCAAGTCATACAGACACTCCCTTCACACACCCATATACACACACACCCTGAGACCAAAGTTCATTGGCTAACCAAACAGAGGTCAGATCCTGATACCTGGTTCCAGCACACAGTGTATACAGTACTGTAGTGTACTTAACAAGGTAGCCTACTTAGTTTAGTAGACTTACAGGGTTGCACTCTTCAATCCGAATCAGCTGCTCTGGTGTGCAACGCTCCAACACTGGCTCCAGGATTTCAAACGGCACCCCGCCAACTTCATAAAGCGCTGGGAACAAAATTATGATAATAAATAAATAAAACACATGTATAACACATATAAACATTCACATAATGATAAGTCCACACTCAGAGATACAATGATTATAGAGTGTGGATGTAATCAAACATACAGTCAATGTTGTTTTGGAGGGCACGGATGCATTGCTGGTACAAGGACATCATGGCAGGCAGGGAGGAGCTCTTAGACCCGGAGTAAACCTGCATCTTCTTTTTTAACCTCTGACCTGTGAACACTGAGGCCTCTTCTCTGTCCACCTCTGTATCAGCAACCATGGCTTCAAATAAGGAAATCAAACACTTTACTTTTTAAACATTTTATTATGATTACTTAATCACAACAAAACCACAGCTGTTTCTGAAATCCCATGCTGCTGTAACATTTACTGCATATGTTTTATGAATGAAGCAATGTATTTACTTTTACAGGGAACATGTACTGATTACATTAACCTTGTATAAAATAAGGGAAGATGCATTGTGCCAGGTTGTAGCAAACAACCTGTATTTCCACCTGCAGTCCCTGTGCAAGTATGAATGTGCAATAAACAAGTAAGATTTGTGTGTTCAGATCAGTGCGTGTGCATCATCTAATATGCTGTTTTGGAAACTGTAAAGGAAATGCTGTCTGAGACAAAGTGTAATGGAGGAATTACATCAAAATAATTCAAAATAATAAAATTAGCATTCAGAGGCGCACTATGAGATCTTGCATGGTTTTTAGCGCAATTTCTTTTTTGTCTCAGTTCATGGGCATCTTCCCTTGATCAGCTTGCTGCCTGCCCCTTGAATACATTGTGAAAAAGCCCCGTCTCAGGAGACAACACAGGGGCTGTAAACCTCGAACAAACCCTAGGGGCACGGGCTGTGCACCACAACATAGCAAACGATGTTCCAGCCAAACACCAACAAGATGGGGAGGGGGTGGGGGTTGGTGAGCATGTACATATGGGTGGGGGGGCAGTGAGCAAAGTTAATTTAGTAGCATGAATTTGAGAGTGGCATTTTGTTTGGTATTTTAGTATTTACATGGAACATCAACAGAAGTGACATCACGCAGGATCTCATAGTGCACCTTTAACACAAACTACTGCCCAAACACAATCTTTTTTTTTTTTATTCCATAAATTTCTCTCAGCCGAACATGACCAGAACTGAGGAAAACAAGAGGACTGCATCAGTATAAAAAGTAAAGATAATAGGTTTGGCAAAAATTGGTCATGCGTGGTTGTACATACTGTACTTACTCTTTTCCTCAAAGTAGTGGTAATTTGACAAGTCATCACACTTGGGTAGAGTGAGTGGAAGTGGAACATTCAGCAAGTCCAAAATTTCATTCTTACTCATTCCCTGGAAAACACATAAAAGTCAGGTTGTGGAATGAAGTACAATCAGCTGAAAATAATGTGTACAGAGAGATGTTACCATTTGGGGTGGCTGTTGTGTGAATTCTGTGTGCAATTTTATACTTGGAGTTTTAAACAGGTCTTCACTTTTAGCGATTTTAGGTCGCTTGGAAGGTTTCTTCTTGACATCAGATGACCTTTTCCTTTTGGGGACCACCAGGTCATAGCTCAAAAAGGCCTCAAAGGACATTCCTTGAGTTTCAGGGTCCTCAATGTTTTCATTTGTCTTTATTTTAATTTTTTTCTCAACCACTTTCTCTGCAGTCTTCTTTGTCTTGTCCCTCTTGTGTTTCGGTTTCGTCTCTTTTGCATTGCTGTTGTTCTTTTTAGAGTCAATTACCCCCCCTTTAGAATCATTTGGTTCATTCTCAGTTCTAATTCCTCCTTTAGAATGATTTCCATCACTTTGCATCTCAGGATCTGATGTAGACAGCTTAGTTTCATTAGAGGTAGTACCCTTTGATGATTCAGAATTCATAAGGTCTTTTACACAGTTTCCTTCAGCCATAGTATTCTGATTCGGAACAGTATTTTTTTGTGCCTCAGGCTTATCTGAGGTCCTGACTTCAGAGTTTTGGATGTTGGATTCAGTCCCTTCATTTTGCTGCTCAGGTTGTTTAATTTGCTCAGGTTCAAAAGTCTTCGCTGTTGCTTCAACTTTTGAAGATTTCTTTTCAGAGTCTTTGTCTTTTCCTTTACTTTGTGAGGCAAAGGTAAAAGTTCATTAATTTCAATTGTAGCATTGTTATGTATTCACTTCAATACAAAGTAAGTTGAATATGATATAGAAAAAAAATCCAACACAATTAAATAATGGGCACATCAGTATTGATTATGAGGAAGCAAATGGCTGTGCCAAAGTATCCCTCACTGCACATACCTCGGATTCTCCTTGGGAATCAATTTCTTCCACTGAGTAACTAGTGTTCTGGCCACTTCTCCTGCCTCATTGTGCTTACGAAATGAATTAACAAGTTTTCCGATCCCAGTTTCCTATGAAGGTTTAAACACCTCTGTAAGCACAATAATTTACAATGGAGCGTAATTAAGTAAATAATTAAGGCAAGGTCTTGAAAGTGCAACAAACAGCATTGCTGGTGTGATTGCCTGAGATAGCCAAAATTCACAAATTGCATTTTCCCCACATACAAAGCCTGTTGTGTGTTCCCTGTTATTTTTTCTGTACCATAGTACCAACAGTGCCATTTGTTGCACTTTTACACCAAGGCTGTTTATCCTTACTGCCAGAATATCGATGGTAATGTCCAATTCTTGAAGTTTCTTTAAAGTTTTAAGGACCTGGAGAAGATGGGTTTTGAATGATCTGATTAGTTATTGTACCAATACTTAAATGACTATATTAACATTTACACAATGACTTTCATGTTAATTGACAACACATAACCTGTAGAGCTGCACAGTGTCACACGAGGTTCCTAAGAAAAACACAAATTGCTGACTGGGCTTTAAGGACAGACCTATATGGAAAAAAACACTCTCCACCCTACTCCATTTGCAGTGAGCTATAAATGGCCAATGCTAATACAGGCAGCTACAATACTGGTTGCAGAGATCTGACTGATGCACACATATGTGGGCCTTGGAAGAAAATACACATATTACCCTTGAAAAGTTACTAAGGAAACACTGGTGGTCAAGAATGGTGAGTGACAGGTCAGGGATACAGTTAAAGGTATGTTTGTAAAGTGCCTCAGTTGATACATTACCACCATGTGGCCAAAGCTATACAACAGTCAAAGTGAGAAGGAACAACTGGGGAGCTATTTTTAGTGTTCACAGTACCACCCTTCAGCCAGCCCCCTTAGACACCTCCAGTTACAACTGAAATTATCAAGCCACTTACAATGAATTTAATGGAATAATACCCTCCTGTAGTCGTCACTACTTAGCAAATCCTGACACATGTGAATATAGGCTATTTTAGGGTTAGTTCATGCCCTCCCAGTGGCCTAATTATTGGCAGTTGCTTGCAACTTTCTCATGATAACGTCATGTCTTTTAACAAAACACAAGCCCACAGGCAGTTGAATTGATTATAACGTCCATAATGCTACAAATAAAGGGGAAACAGTTATTGTCCGAGTAGGCTAATTATGGAAAAGAGGCAAGCTGATACCGTTTTTGATTCAGAAGATTTCAGTTGTAGTTTGAGCTCCAGCACCGTCTTTAGCGCTGCCATGCTGTGCCTCATGTGCAAGCGACTTTTGATGATGTTCTACCTGAAAGGTGACCTACACCTGTGAATTTCAAGGTTGTACTAGGCCTACATGTTGTCGTCATCTTTATATGGGGCGGTGCTAAACTCAAATTCTAAACTCAAATTCTTAAATCTTCAAAGCCACTAGGCCTAATTACAACTCGATAGAGCCCGTTAGCCTAAAACTTTTTGAAACACTGAAAACAGCGATAAAAAGCAGGCCTCAGTTAGCCTCATGCAAATAGGCTAGCCTGGGTCATATTCAACATATCATTAGTGTACCTGTTATTGGGGTCCCTGTTCAATATCCCCAAACGCCAATTGCATAATCCCTTAGTTTACGAGCGGACAGAGGAGGAGTTAATTGCCAGTCACTTGGTACCACTGGACGCGACGTCTCTCTACCTCTCTCTCTCCCTCTCGCTCTCTCTTGCACACCAAGTTGGAGGCTAAGTCATTTTTACTCAAGCCTCTGCTTCATCTCTGTTTCGGTGAGTTCCACGTGTTGTCTCTAACTTTTGTAAACCATGTGTATTTAGTTAAGCAGCCATAGATTAAATTTTAATTTTATGCCCGGCATGCTGGTTTGAAAATATAGTCAGCACGAGACGTACAAAGACACACAGTGTTGCATTGTAGGCCTATGTTTAACATGTTTGTCACAGTCTTTCAGTTTACTGTTTTTTGTTTGTTTTTGTTTGTTTGTTTTTATTATTATTATTTATTATCGTCCACTGCATTGAATTTCAAGATCTGTGAATTACAGGCCACTTGGGAGGTTCATGAGCTTAGTTGTATTATTGCCAGTCGCACCGCAACAACAGACAGAGAAAAATATCCTCGTCAGTTTAGTATGTATCATTTCGTTTAATTTTGATACATTTTGAAAGGACACGTCTAGTCTTGACACAACGTCTATAAAAGGAACGCCAAGAGCTAGCTACCCTCCGCTTCTATTCTTGGACATGGTAGTGATAAATAGTGACAGATGCAAGAACAGGAATGTGACGCGGTAGCATGCATGCGCTTATCGACCAACGTGGTTAGCTGTGGATTTAATTCAAGTAACGTATGTATCTGCGATAGACATTTCTGATTGCAGGGAGTTCGATTACTGTTGACAACCCAAGACGAGCAGTGTTTTTTTAGAATGATAGTGAAGGCCTTCAGTAAAATGCACATGAATGCAGCAGTTTGATTTGTTTTTTGTTTTTTGACAATATACAGAGATAGCATTTTGAAAGGTGTATATTTCTTGCAACATGAGGTTTAAGCTAATGACATGCATATAGATTGTATTAAATCCCTTTTCGATGCTATGTGGCTGTCTGACAAATGGCTTGCAACTGTTTACTAATAACCTTGTGTTTGTTGTAGGTCTTGGCTGTGACCCAAAGCAACAGTCATGGCACCCAAAAAGAACAAGGCAGCCAAGAAGAACAAAGGAGACATAAATGAGATGACCATTATGGTGGAGGACAGCCCCATCAACAAAATCAATGGGCTGAACACACTCCTTGAGGGTGGAAATGGCTTCAGTTGCATCTCCACAGAAGTCAATGACCCTGTCTATGCTCCTAACCTCCTGGAGGGCTTGAGCAACATGAGACAGGACAATTTCCTGTGCGACTTGACCGTTGAAACCAAATCCAAATCTTTCGATGTCCACAAAGTCGTCATGGCGTCCTGCAGTGAGTACATTCAGAACGTACTGAAGAAAGATGCTACTGTTCAAAAGATCGACCTCTGTGATCTGTCGCCAGTGGGCTTGGCCACAGCCATCACGTATGCCTACTCTGGAAAACTCACCCTGTCTCTGTACACTATTGGTAGTACCATTGCAGCTGCCCTCTTTCTGCAGATACACACCCTTGTGAAGATGTGTAGTGATTTTCTGATGCAGGAGATCAGCGTGGAGAACTGCATGTATGTGGCCAACATTGCAGACACGTACGACTTAAAAGAGACCAAGGAGGCAGCACAGAAGTTTATGCGGGAGAATTTCATTGAGTTCTCGGAGATGGAGCAGTTCCTGAAGCTAACGTATGAGCAGATCAGTGACTTCCTCCAGGACGACTCACTTCAGCTGCCATCTGAGCTCACTGCTTTCCAGATTGCCATGAAGTGGCTGGACTTTGACGAGAAGAGGCTGAAGTACGCTCCTGACCTCCTCACTCACATCCGCTTTGGCACCATTTCCGCCACAGACCTGGTTAGCCATGTCCAGAGTGTGCCAAGGATGATGCAGGACCCTGAGTGCCACCGTCTGCTGGTTGATGCCATGAACTACCACCTGCTGCCTTATCAACAGAACATCCTGCAGTCCCGGAGGACCAAGGTGCGTGGTGGGCTCAAGGTCTTGCTCACGGTGGGAGGCAGGCCTGCCCTGACCGAAAAGTCTCTCAGCAAGGAGGTCCTCTACAGAGATGCTGACAACGTATGGAACAAATTGACAGACATGCCTGCAAAGAGCTTCAATCAGTGTGTGGCTGTTTTGGATGGCTTCCTGTATGTTGCTGGTGGTGAAGACCAAAATGATGCAAGGAACCAGGCTAAACATGCTGTCAGCAACTTCTGCAGGTAAGACAGTGTCTTGTGGAATTACATTAAATGTATGTATCTATGTTTTGAAGTTAATTGAATTGTTTTCACATTTGTCTGGTAGATTAGATCAATCATTATTACTCTAAAATGCTTCAATGCTTATTGATGATGTTACTGGATGTTTCTCCCACTAATCAGATACGATCCACGATTCAATAATTGGATCCATTTGACCAGCATGATCCAGAAGCGCACTCACTTCAGCCTAAACATCTTCAATGGCCTCTTGTTTGCTGTGGGTGGACGCAACGCAGAGGGTTGCCAGGCATCTGTAGAATGCTATGTGCCATCTTCCAACCAGTGGCAGATGAAGGCACCCATGGAGGTTGCTAGGTGCTGCCATGGCAGCACAGTCATTGATGGCAAGGTCTTGGTAACCGGTGGTTACATCAACAATGCCTATTCACGAGCCGTGTGCGCATATGACCCATCTACCGATAGTTGGTCGGATAAAAACAGCTTGAGTACCCCAAGAGGCTGGCATTGTTCCGTCACCGTTGGTGACCGTGCCTATGTCATTGGCGGCAGCCAGCTCGGCGGTCGTGGTGAGAGGGTCGACGTCCTGGCGGTCGAATGCTACAATCCCCACTCAGGGCAGTGGAGCTATTGCTCTCCGCTGCATACCGGTGTCAGCACGGCTGGCGCTGCTGTGCTGAATAACAAGATCTATCTCATGGGAGGCTGGAACGAAATTGAGAAGAAGTACAAGAAGTGCATACAGGTGCTCAACCCAGACCTTAATGAGTGGACTGAGGATGATGAGTTGCCAGAAGCAACCGTTGGTATCTCATGCTGTGCTGTTACCATCCCCACACGCAAAACACGGGAATCCAGAGCCAGTTCAGTATCATCAGCACCAGTCAGTATATAAGTAGAGTGTATCGGGGTACTTGGAGCATAATTGATTTATTAGCATACTTCAAATGCGACTACATTTTTCACATTAATTTATTCAGTGAATTCTTTTGGAGTCCTTTGAGATAATATTCATTAATTAAAATTTTCAGTGAAGTTTTGTATAAGGATTTGTCTAGAGGATGCACATGTACATA
>JAVQKI010259694.1:0-11162 GCA_036025975.1 Nematalosa erebi
GTACACAGACTAAAATTTTACTGGGTCCATTTTTTAAACACACACACACACACACACACACACACACAAACAAACATACCCCCCCCCCCCCCCACACACACACACACACACACACACACACTCACTCACTCACTCACTCACACTGAAATTGAAACATATAAAACATAAACTACCAATCGCCAATTATTCACCATCAGATGGTGTGGAATAACACTTTTGCTTCATAAAAATAACCTGTAGAAAACAATGGTACCCTGTATGAATATCACAAGGCGTTAATATATGATTCGGCTGGATGGGCAGACTTTTTTTTGTTCTCATTTAGTTGCCATGGAGATACAGATTGTTGAGGGCGAGAAGGGACACTTAAGCAGCACACCTTTCACCTACCTACAGGAGTATCATGTGACTCCATGTTGGAGGATTGTAATGCTAATTGGCAAAAAAGAGAAAAGAGAAACCCAAATGGATACAAACACAGGGATCCGCTATGCTAGTAAAAAGAAGGTGAGGATGAAACATAGTAGCAAAAAGTAACATTCCAGCACACAAAACACACATTGCATCAATCCTCTGAAGCTAATGGTCTTGTTTTGCAAGTCAAGTAGCTAAAGTAGTTGGCTACATTTAGTGTTAAGGGCAGCCATATTGGACAGCCAAGACAAATTTAATCAGCGAACATGATAGGACAACGATTTAAGTTAATGGTGGTTTGTTCTGTCCAAAATATTTCACAGACCATTAGTGAAAAAAATACACAAATGCTCTCTGATTTCTCAATTCTGAGGCATAATTGCAGAAAGTGAAGGAAGCAGGAGAACATGTTCTCACCTTGAAATCTCTGGATTCTTCCTTTTCCAAAAGGCATGGGCAAATTCAAGGGAATGTAGTGCTCATGGTTGCAAACTACTCGTAGGAACTCAAACCTAAACTCATACAAAGTCTGAAAAGAAAAACACCACACCATTTTCAGTTCATGATACCAGAGCAATATTTCTTATTTCTGACTTTGGCTGCCATGAAAGAAATACCTTGGGATCTCCTGGCATGAAGCAGTTGATGTAGTTGTTAATCTGCTTGAACATGAAGCCTCTGTCCATGAACGTGAAACAGCGCTGCGAGGAAAGAGGAAAGAATTTCACCACTTCTTCATACAGTAAATGCTGCAACATAACATCACTTTTGTTCATTGTGTTTTCTTTTTTTTTCTTCCACACAAATACTATCATGATTTCAATCATGATAAGTGTACTCTATGGTGTCTGTGCTGACAGGGAAACTTAAGTGCTGAACTTATCAGTAGAAACACCACCGTCTGTCAGGTCACCACCAAGCACTCTGCCAGACGCTGGCAGGAAATTGCTGGAATGACCGTGGAGGACGCTCTCCAGCCTTAAAATCAGATAAAGCTCTGTTCAGTGTCCGACTGGTTCAAACCTCTGTCGCGCAGCAGTGAAATCAAACCCTTCTTTGTTGTTTCATTAAGAGATTAAATTCATCCCATCTTATCGAGTGCGAGCGAGAGCAAGGTGAGACAAGACAGTGGAGCGGAGCCTTGAGAGGCATTACTGGGGCTTGGTGGGAGCCAGGCCTGTGGCTCATGCATAAGTAAGGGCAGGAGAGAAGCGTCTCTGTCCTCGGAGGCGCCGGAGGTGGCATTTCTCCGCTTTCACTCTCACCTTAATGAAGACGGCCAGGCTGTGGTTGGCGTTGCGCGCTGCGTCCAGGTTGTCCTTGTACTTCTGCGTGATGTGCGGCATCATCATGTTGACCAGAGTCTCCACGGTGTGGTGGAAGGAGGCAGAGAAACGCTGGTTTCTAGAAAGCTGAGGAGCAGGAAAAGAGAGGGGAGGGGAGGGGAAGAAAAAGAAACAAAATCGCAAAGGCATACATGATAAGAAATGGAGATGTGTGTCTGTGAAGGAAAAAGGATGTGATATACTGTAGACAATTAAAGCTTCAAGTAGCTACACTCTGGTTACTCACACTACTATTTATCCATATTTGTCATGAGCTACTTGAGAGTTCAGTTAGCATGTTAGTATGTGGCTCTGTGAGGCTATGAGAGACAGAAAGAGACAGTGGGTTCCTGCCATGGCTTCTTGATTACACATGGGTATGCCATGAAGGAAGAAATGGAGGGTTTCACTGTTTCAGTAATTAGAGATCTCAGAAGTTATCACTGTGGGATGGCTCTCTAATTCCAGGGGCAAAACAGAGGCTGTTAACAAAGGTCTGAGTGTAGCTGAGCACATAAATACAGGGGGGGTAATCTGTCTGAGGAAATTAGCATGGACTTGACAGCATAATGAATAGAGTGAGGGCCCCCCCTCAAGATTACACTGATACCATTAGCTTACCTTCACCCGACCACTTTCAATTAAGTACTGGGCCATGGACTTCACTAAGGCTTCAAGGAAATACCAGGAGTACTACAAAAGGAAAACAACGATAGATTTGAATATATCAGTTAACAGGCCATCAGTAATCCAGTAGCCTCTGTCCTAATTGCCCCAACACACACAGACACACACACACACACACTTATGCAAAGGTTAGACTTACAAACAGATGCAATTTCACTATATGTCTTACACCTAGAATTTCTTTGTATATGACAATAATAAAATCCTTGAATCCTTGAGTCCTTATTAGGCACCACACTGTGAGAAATGAGATGCAACCCCTCACCTTGAGCAGCTTGTTGCTTGTCAGGAAGTCAGTGGAGGGCTTCAGGATTGCAGTCATGGCTTTGGCCAACTCCTCATGGATTGTTCTGGTGCTGTTGGCTGTGTATGGCTCAGTCTTAAATACATACTGCAATGCAAGAACACCATGTCAGTCCACACTGTAAGGTTGACGTAATAATAAAGATAATAATACGTTTTATTTTATATAGCGCCTTTTAGGTTACCCAAGGTCACTTCACATAGCGTGTATGTGTGTGTGTGTCTGTGTGTGTGTGTGTGTGATGTAAAGGGTATACCCATCAAAACGTGTGTGTGATGTTAGGCTCTTACTTTTACATATGAGCGCAAGTAGTGTTCCAGACCTTCTTCATGGCACTGGGCAACAACATGAATCATAACCCTGAAAAGTAAAAAAGAAGCTAAAGTTGAGTAGGGCTTCTGGATAACCGCTCTGCAACACTATGCCAACTCATAAGATTTTCCTCATTGGAAAAACCACACACGTAGTGTGGCACTTGTACGGCATTGCGTTTCTTATTGTGGAAAACTCCTCTGGGGTTCTGGCTTGCCTGGTCACATTCACCGCCACATCCTCGAGGGTGGCGCTGGTCAACACTCGGAATAGCTGGTTCAG
Source organism: Nematalosa erebi (assembly GCA_036025975.1). Lineage (NCBI taxonomy): Eukaryota > Metazoa > Chordata > Actinopteri > Clupeiformes > Clupeidae > Nematalosa > Nematalosa erebi. The sequence continues at coordinate 3,325 of JAVQKI010259694.1, forward strand.
GATGGTGGGCAGGAAGTTAATCATCACGTGACTCTCCATGGCATGAAGACTCTGAGGAAGAGACAGGGAGAATGGGCGAGCTGGGTGAGCTGCTACATGTATATGCGACTTTCAGGGTATATGGTGCCCTGACTGGCTGCATTGCATTAACCTCTACTGTATTTAATACAGCTGTCAAACATGGTGGAAGGTGACATCATAGGAGAGCCAGTGCTAGTTGGTGTGTATGTTTCCTTTAGAGGATAGCTAAACAACTTGGAGTCCATGTGTGATTTACATTCAGTAGGATTCATAAGGACTATTTCTTTTCAACAGGACAACGCTAGGTCATTACTGGACGTTTTAACCTGACAAAATGCAATAAAGGACCGTTAAAGGGCCATGGAAAGTCCTCGGCAAGTTGCCTAGTACGGCTTTGATTCACAGCGAGCTGGTGCGCGTGACTGAGGTGAATGCAGGAGTGATTTGTGCTTTGGTTGGCATGCGTACAAGGTGCTTTATAATGCTGTTTTACACCCTATCAAGGCTTGAAAATGTTGTTGATGGAAACATTCCTGCTCCGGTCCACACGGCATAGATTAGTATGTGGGATGAAGAGATTGGTGTGGTCGCCAACACCCATGGCACAGCAGTAGCAGCCGCAGCGAGGCTCAAACCTAGCTTTACACAACAGGAAACAAACCACAGGGCAAGAATGGAAGGACACACCTGAATATAAGCAGGCAGCGATAACGCTCATGGGTCAGGAATCAGGGAGGCAGGGTCAGAGAGAATGACAGATAGAGAGAAAGAAAGAGAGAGGGAGGGAGAGCGGGAGAGAGAGATGGAAGGGAGGGAGAGACAGACAGACAAATATAGGTACAGAGGACAGAGACACAGAGAGAGGAAGTGAGAGAGAGAGAGAGAGAGAGAGAGAGAGAGAGAGAGAGAGAGAGACACAGGAGGGCACTGGTGTATCACCAGTCTCAACCACCACAGCATGGTGAAATCACCCAAGGCCGGCCAAGTCAATTGGCCGCAGGCCAGTGAAAATCTCCCACTGGCGTGACCTTGAGCGTCGACCACAGCCCATTGTTTGTGCCGGAGCGGCGTGTTTACTCTAGCGCCCCAGAGATGCATCTCTATGTGGGTCGCTGCATGAGCTTGAAAAAGGGTGTGTTTGCATTGTCCAGCGGCAATGGCCTGAGCAAACAGCCAGCCTGTGTCTAAACATCCTCAGGAAGCTGGGCAGGGCCGGCGGGCGAAAGCCACACCAACGAGCCCCAAGGCTAATAGGTACATATGTCAGGGGGTTGACTACTAATGAATGCCTTGATGGGGGTAATGATGGAACGGGTGTAAAAATACGCCACGCTGTCGTTTGGTCATTTCTCATTCGGTGCGGGCGGCAGACAAGGCCAGCGGCAGGCCATGTAGACTCCTGATTTAGTCTCACCTTTAGATATTTGACCAGCTCTCCGCCCGACACCTGGGCACTGGACTCCATGCTCTGACAGTGATGGAAGAAGTTGTGCAAATGCTGGTCCTGTGCACAGCCAGAAAGTGAGAGGGAGAGCGAGAAAGAGGGGAAAGATAGAGAGAGAGAGAAGGTGGGGGAGAAGTTTATGTGGGAGAGAGAAAGCAAAAGAATGATTATGACAGACAAGATGTTGGGAGGGATAATAATTTTAGCTCTCCAAAATGATTGCAGTGTTGAGGAGGAATGTATAAAGACAACTAAAATAAAAAAAGTGATAAGCTCAGTCCAAGGTTATGTTAGAGTACATGGAGACATGAATCCAAACATATTACAAGCATTCACTGAACCCCATCTGCTGGCCTGGCCAAGTCCTACTGACCTGAGTGTAGATTGTGGAGACGAGGTGGGTGGACACTTTGAACAGAGGCTTACCCCCATCCACCCACTTAATCTCAGGGTTGGAGTGCTGCTGGAAAAGAGTTGGCAAACACTTGAGAAATATTGATCTCACTTTGTCCAAACATTTCTCTTAAACCCCTCGTCTTGTCTTTTAGGAGTTTAATGACTGCACTGGTTCTTCCTAGTCTTTCATTGAGGCCTATTACAATGTAAACTGTGTATATGATAAAGTGTATACATTATCCATTTGTAGCTGAGAGTGATTATACAGTACATACTCAAGCTCCTCTAGAAATGAGGCTAGCTAATATTGCTAAGCTGCCCCTGATGTTACCTTGGGGCAAGGACCACTTTAAGCAAGGATCCACTGAAGGACAATGCTCTACTTAATCAAAGAGAAGGCTAAGCCTGTAGGGTCATCCCTAGTACACCCTGACCTCCATGCCCACTCCACCCACCCCCAAGTCCCCACCCCATCTAGCCTTAAGCAGGCTCTGTAGAAACGGCTTACTTTGCTGATGAGCTCCTGACAGCTGAGGTAGCCAGCAGGCAGGTTGGCCGCCACAGGGATCTGCTGCTCGTTCATGATCACCCTGCCATCCTTTAGCAAGGGGAGCCAGGCGTAGCCCACTGAGAGGTCAGGGGGCAAAGGGGCGGCAGAAAGGCAAAAACAAAAAAGCCTGTAAGATCACTGCCACCGTCCGATGATCACATAGAGCAACAGTTTGCAGCAAAGCACTTCAATGGGGGCTGGTACTTACAGGCCCTTGTTAATCCATCAGGATTGAATTAGAGGGGCGGAGGTTTTGGGGAGAGGAGGTTAAGAGGTTAAAGAGTTGGAGGAAGGGGAGGAGGGAGGAAAAGAGGGAGTGAGGGAAAGAGAGAGAGAGAGAGAGGAGGTCATGTCATTCCTACCTAGGGCCTCCACCATGTCCCTTTTCTTGGTGCTTGCTTTGCTGTTGCTGTCACAGCTGATGTGGAAGAGGGTGAAAAGGAGATGGTGCTTCTCATGGAGCTGGGTGGGCAGCTCCAGTTTAAACTGAAATCAGAGGTGTCTCAGAGTCAATACATCTAATGTACTTCTACAAACTAGATGTATGTTGTCAAATCTGCATTCTAGATTCAGACAAGTGCCATGAACACTTAATTAGTTTGTTATGAGACTGTTATAAATAAAACTTTCAGTCCAAACCTCATCATAGAACTCAGGGTTCTGCTGGTGGTGTAATACTGCAGCGAAGGCATTTTTGGTAAAAAGAGGACTACCTGGTCGACCGTAGATGCACTATGGATCAGTCAGGGGGGGAAAATGAGAGAGAAAAAATACATGACGTTTCAATAATAACTGCGACCAAAGGAAATAAAATCAAACAGAGCTTAACTGTGCGTTCACACCAAGAGCTACTAAGGCTGTAAAATAGCTTTTGTCACTCAGAAAAAATAGCTACAAAATATGTGCGTTCGTTCTCATTAAGAGATTGCATTAAGTTGAGCAGTTTTTAACTTCTTTTTGATGCTCTTGTTGCCCAAGTTTAGTCGCTTGTTGCTTTTTTAACTTAAGTCGCTTTTGTCGCTCTTTTCCATACAAACTAAATTACTTCCAGTGATTTTACAGCTTTAGTCCACTTAGTGTGAACACACAGCAAAAGATGGATGGGTTACCTTGAGTGGAGCAGCCTCCTCTTCATCTGAATCCTTGAACTCGATGCACACAGCTATGTTCCTAGCCTATGGAGAGATGAAGCACAAAGCCTGTCAGTTTAATCAAGCATTACAGTCAGTGTAGGGTGCTGCAATAGGACACCTCTCATCTATGCAGATGCGTATTGATTCGGATCAGTGTACCTTGGCGAATGACTTCTGGCTGTCATACTTGAGGTGCCTGGGGTAGACGTAGAGGTGATTGTTGTAGATGGTGAAAGGTTGTGAGCACTTGGCTATGCAGGGCACAAACTCCTCCACTTCAAACAGCACGTCCCTCTCGCTGACGTCAAACTGCTTCACCGGAATGTAGGATGAGGTAACACAATCTGTGAATCGAAGGGGCGGCAAGAGCCACACCACAAGAAAGACAATAGAGACATCTCAGCAAGAGCTTGGGCAGAAAAGGTGGAAGGGAGGGGATAGAAACGTTTGACTTGGGGCTATTGAAGTTGGAGTGGACTTACTGGGCAAGTCGGGCGGAACGCTGTCAATGGTAACATCTAAGTTTCCTAGGATCACAGGCAGCTTGGCCATCTTCTCGGGCCTGGGAGACCAAAGTAAAACAAGCTGCCGTTAATGCCTTTGTTATGTTCTACCTGGGACCAAATGTGAACTCTTAGGACTTGAGCCCTGAGCAAAAGAACACGAGTAGGAAAAATATTTAGAGAGGTGCTGAGGCACCTGATAATCTGCCCCGAACTGGAAGCTAGAGAGACGTTTACACACTGAGCTCCCGCCGGAGCGCCGGTGATCCTCGGACATTCCAGAGGTCCAGACAGAACATGAAGTCCGTCTGCTTAGACGGGCCCGCTTGTTAACAGAACATGGCAGAGACAAAGAGACAGAGTGGGGAAGGGTGTTGTAGCACTCACTTTCTGAAGTCAGCCAAGAGTTTGAACATGTCTTCATTAGACAGCTTGTTGCTGTCTTGCCTGTAGATGGCAGAGAAGCGGGCAGATTTGTCCAGTGTCCCTGAAGCATCTTTAAACAAGGGCCTGAGATCAAAAGAGAGAGAGAACAATAGAAATGTTGTAAACCAGCAGGGAGAGTTAGAGAGTATGAAAAAGGAAGGAATGAAGTCAAACTTTCTCATCTCCTGTGAGCTGGCTTCCTGCTCTTCTCTACTTTCATGTTTCCATTCGAACGGCCCAAGAGATAGCAGCTTTAGGTCTCTCTGTTTGTCTTTAACATAGACACATACGCACATATACACACAGACACGCACACGCACACAAACACACACAGGCCCACTTCCTGCAGAAACACCTCAGCGCTCCACCACAGTCAATGTGCGTCCCATTGGAGAGATAAACAGCATCCTATGATGGCTCTAGCCTCACTAAGACCTCTCAGGGCCGGGGAGGGTCATCTCTGCCAGGCCTGGAACTCTGCTTGCCTCGAGCTAACACTGTTGAACTTTTCCATGTGTTTTTTTTTTTTTGTTTGTTTGTTTTTTGCCTTGCCTTGCCTCGGGCTGGTGCGTGACTGCAAGCAAACTTGGACAAAAACAAAACGAAACTGGCATCCTTTCGCTTTCTTTTACTCTCCCCACAGAAAAAAGGATGGGGTTACTGGGCTTGCCTAGATCTGAGATGGACCATGAACCATAAACCATGTCTACCACAATACACCACCGCATTACTGCTGTCTTGGCCACAGCCACTTGGCCAGTACGCTCAAGGAGAAATAATCCAGATAGCCTCGCAATAGAAGCATGAATTTCAGGCTGAGTTAGTGTAGAATTTTTCAGGTCAGTGGTCTTACTTACCTTGCAGCCCAAGCGAAAGGCATCCTGTACTGGCCCAGCCTGCTGCAGGCCAACTTGGCATTTTTCAGCACCTTCTGTGCAGCCTGGAAAAGAGAAACATAGAGAGAGAGAGAAAGAGAGAGAGAGACCAAAATGACCCAAGGTAGTGACTGACAGCACCGTGGCACAACATCACGCAAACCAAGAGCGGGGCCTATCAAATTCAGTTAGCTCTCTCCGCTGCCAATCTTTCCCCACAAACCGTGACAGAAATGTCCCTGATGCATTTTACACAGAGAGCGCTGCCGCCATAAATCTCATCAGCACATGTGGTGCTCTTGCTCTGAGTGGGCAGAGAGAGACGACTCGTGAGGAGAGAGAGAGACAGTATGTCTGGAGGACTGGGGCAGGAACTCCTCAGCTTGACAGCTGACTAAGACAGAGAGATGATTTGTTGAGACATGAAGATTCTCAGTAGAATGGAGACTAACGGCATTGTTTGCTAATGTTTGTTTGGTGACCATTTCTGTGGTATCTGTGTGGTATTTTCATGGCATTGATGAGAGTGTTCGTTTGTGTGTGTGTGTGTGTGTGTGTGTGTGTGTGTGTGTGTGTGTGTGTGTGTTCAGCACCTTCGCAGAGTCAGAGCTCTTCATGTAGGGCTCAGCACAGTGTGTGATTCCACCTTGCAGGACCTTCTCTATTCGGGCCACCAGGAATATGTCTGGGTGAGGGCAGGTCACAGAGAAGACTCCCTATGGCAAACACACAGAGTCAATTTTTAGCCCGTCGGGAACTACACCGTGTCAAGATGGGCAGATGATGCCAACTGGTGACATACTTTCTTAGGGTACTGCATGGCACCCTCTGGAAGCCCATTAGCCAGTTTCTGACTGCCTGGCAGACTGTCCCCGCCTCCGTTCATAAGCTGGGCGCTGGGATTGGGCACCATCTGCCTGACGGACGGGTGATTCAGATCCACATGGAAGTCAGAGGAGATCTTCCTGCAGTTCTGAATGTCAAAGAGCGAGAGGGTGACATAAAACGGCTCCACCTGCAAAACAAATGAATGAGACAACAGAGACGAATCAGTACAAAAACCTGTGTTTGCAATAGCAGGCTAGTAAAAACAGCAGTAATAATGCTGGCACACTATTATTTATTTATAGAGGGATGAGCAGGAGTCGGGGAGGACACATTGCACTATCACAGCAATGACTCAGCAAGCGCCTGTGGAGGCTTTGTCCTCTCTGACCCAGGATCAGTCACCAGCCCAACCACCAGCCTCCATATTAATTACATCAGTTCACTTCCTGCCTATGGGCCTGTGAACTGTGATGTCTCAGTGAGAGAGTGAGAGAGTGAGAGAGGGAGAGAGGGAGAGAGAGAGAGAGAGAGAGAGAGAGAGAGAAAGAAAGAAATAAAGAGAGAGAGCTGTGTCTGCAAACTGATGTGTTCTCACCAAAACAATTAGCTAGTGGTCAATAAAGCCCAACAAAACTGATTTCATTCAGCTACAATAATCGAATCTTTCTTGTTTTGTGCAGAAGCAAGTCATTGAGAACACAATAATCTAATATTTTCCTTTCTTCTTTTTAAAAAGAGTAATCCATATATATATATTTATATTTATGCATGTCAAAACAAGACCATGTATTTCTAGGACAGTGGCCATGAGAGTCTGCCACTCTCCAGGGCTGTGCTTTATTGACATTGTCTATTGGGGGCTGTGTTCCAGATCCCTGTGAAGGGAAATGTTCTGTCACTCTAATGGCTGCACTGCTGTGATTGACAACAGGGAACCGGCACTCGGCTCGACAGCCTCGCTACACATTGCATCGCCTTGGCACACGTTACTATGCCAACCAAGCCCTCCGTCTCCACGGAGACAAACAGTTGTGACGCCAGAGGAAGCCAGGAGAGCAGTTCACCATGGCCCTCAGTGACGCTATTGGTTATTAAAGAATCACCAGGCCACATGAGGGACTGTGTCACTTGTCATTAAGGAAGTGGTCCCAACTCACATTAGTTGTTGGCCCATCCTCATTTTCAGCAACACAGCTTTGGAGGTTGAAGGCCAAGTCGTGGCAATTCACTAATATGCGCTTGCCAAACTTCTCCTCAAACTGCTTGATGTCTGGCTCGATTCCTGAGAAGTCAAGTTTCTGAATGAAGAGAGGAAAAAAAAGTCTTAATGGTGTGAAGAAGTTCATTTAAAACAATGCCATATCATAAGGGCTCTACTAAGGGTGGAAATGGGCCTTGATACCTGTATGTCTGGATCCAGTGTGAAAAGCTTCAATCTGGTTTCATTCCTCATCTTTGACTCAATGTCTCTGGCACTCTTGAGTAAGGAAAAAACAACAAACTCATTACTAAATTACATTTCTCTCACTAAGAAAAAAAAAAAAAAAATCGGTGTTCTAATATCTCAACACAAGCTAAACCCACTCACTATGGGTTATTGTCAGTTCATCAGTTTAATTCAAATTTTATTTGACAAGGTAACATACACAATAACACATTGTA
>JAVQKI010259759.1:0-11212 GCA_036025975.1 Nematalosa erebi
AAAGTGTAAACAAAGTCAATTGTCAGCTGTGTCCAGACCTTTTAGTCTTAATGCTGTTTTCCTTTGATATGATCAGAATTAGGTACATAGACCTTCATTGTCATTTGAGTTCTCATTTGCTATCGAAAAAATTGTAGAATTGCCGTTACAGTGAAATAAGCTATTCACACACTCACACACACACACACATATACACTCCCCTGCAGGACAGGGCCTGTGACTGAGGCCACTGTGGTGGCCTGCTGCTTCACTCCTTGTGGCCAGATGTTTGTGACCGGATGCACCACGGGAGACCTGAAGATCTGGGACTTGGACCTGGTCCAGCTGCACGCGCAGAAGAACGCACACGACCTGGGAGTTACCTGCTGCCAGTGTGACTCCATCTCTCACATTGGTAAAGGCAGTGCAGTGCAGGCATTCTGCTGTGTTCTCTGATGTTTCTGACTTAAAACAGACTGCTGCCGTAGGAAATTAATTTCAGTCATTTGTATACAAATGAAATGAGTTGGTGTGCTTAAGAGTTCCCTGTCCAAATAACTGTTACCAAAACATTGAGTATAATTACACTGAATTGAGGATAAGAACAACAGAGGCTCAGCTTTGTTCTAAAGGCTTAACAGCTTGGCAAACAGAGTAGTTTGGACATTACACAGGCTTTTACTTTCTTATTAACACCACACGCACAGTGCTGCATGCAAAGAAGTCTACACTGTTACATACCGATTTGCAAATTAACAATTTTTTCAGGGAGAGCTCTCTTTTAGCAACTGAGAGTGTGTAGTATTTTTGTTACTAAGCCTATAGCCAAAGGACCAACTAAATAGTTCCAGAGAGCCCTGCAATCTTAATTTATTATTATTTATCTCATGTGACATCTGTTATTTATTGTGAAAGGCCTGGCCCTCCCCCCTTGGCAGCGGTCCGCACCTAAGCTCAGAGACAGGAGAGAATCATCCCATGAAGTCGCTTTATACTGTATAAGCGACATGTTTCCTCTGCTTTGAGTTATTTTAGAGCTGATGAAGCATTCTCTCGCACTCCCTCTCTGCCCCTCACCGTGGAGAGCATTATTGCTTATGCTGCCATTTCCTCTCTCCCGGAGTGCTGGTCCCTCTGAAAAAAAATGTGATTAAAATGCATTAAATGCAACGCTGTTATATTAATTGAAACTGTACTTTTTCCCAAGTTTTTAGACTTTGCAGTGCTCACACCCAGATGAATCTGACTAGCAAATCAAGCATGACTGCTAATCAGTTGTTTAAATATGTGAGTCTGTGTGTGTATTTTTCCTGCCTGTGGCTAACTCCCTGGTCCTTGTGTGCGTCACAGATGAAGAGACGATGCAGTTTCGATTGGTGTCCTGTGGGCAGGATAGCCTGCTGAAGATATGGATCATTTCCCAGCATGCTGTCACAGGTAGGTCAGACACCGACTCACTCCCCATCCCCCCCAGACAGTCCACCCCGAATAAGCAGGGGGTTTAGGGAGTGCTCACTGTAGTGTCGGATGAAAGGATGTGTCTCCTAAAAGCTCCATTGAGTTTTATATGATAATTTATTTTGTTTATGTTTATTTCACTGCTGGCCTTTTCATATATCAGATCTTGGGTTTATAGAAGATGGAAATGAGCCGCAGCCTCTCATATTTTAATCTCTGGTGTTGGTCGAATGTGTTTCTAAAATCAAGTGCCATAGAACATGGGGCTGAGTGCTGAGTGGGAATAAATGCACTATAAAGAGGCTTTGTCTTGTGTCTCTCAAGCCTTGCTGTGTGTGTGTGTGTGTGTGTGTGTGTGAATGCACTGTACATGCAGGTCAGTGACTAACCTGTCTCTGTTGCTGTGGAAACGGCCAGTGGCTGGCGAAGATGTGCGTCCAGTGTCATGTCCCGCTGGGACAGGCGTGGAGTCTTTGTGCTGAGAGAAATGACAGCCAGACAGACAGAGGGTGTGTGTGTGTGTGTGTGTGTGTGTGTGTGTTTGTGTGTACTGTAAGTGCGTGTCTGTGCAATGCATCCATGCACAAACTTGTCACTCAAACTTGGCTCAGCAGCAGGCACTGGTTACAAACTCATCAGCCAGCCAGTCATGCACATGGATATTGTGTTGTGGTGACAGGCAGTGGTCTTTTCAGTGGTGATACAGCACTGCACTTCTGTGTTTTGATCATAGACTGTATCATTTGATGCTAATGTGTTTCCATCCAGTCAGAACCACATGCGAACCCACACCGGTATTCTCCGTCTGCAGGGAACTATCAGAATTATGTCATTTATAATCTCCCAATCCAGATAATCCCAAGAAATGTGTAAAGTGTAGTATTTTCAGCCGTGTGTATTAAAATACATGACCAAATCGCAGATGACATCAGAATAATCAATATCGTCGTTCTTTTAAAGCTGCTATGTCTAGTTCCTACTTTTTTTGGAGTACTATTTGGTTTTGAGTCGTCTTGAACGCGGCGTCACATTCACACATTATCAGATAGCCTGCAGCAGCCACAAATGGTAGAACCAAAGTCCTTCCATTAAAAACGCCTCTAGTGGAACATGATGTACAGTAGGAAAGCTGGCCTGATTTGCTTGCTAACTGCTGATTTGCATGCTAACTTAAGTGGATATCTGGACAGCACGGTGCTTAGCCAAATCTGTTATGATATCAATCTAGTTGTTTCTTCATTCTGTTGCTGTTTCAAAGTCAGTTTTGGTTGATCTGATAGAAAACTAATACATATAGTTCTTTTAATATAAATGGATAAATATCATGTGAAAACTAGCATTTCCTAGGGATAGTTGCATCATGATGAGAGTTTTCAGGGCCTCAAAACGATCTCAAAACACTGTATGCACTAGAGGCGTCTGTTTTCTTCTGTGCAGGGGTCACCCAGCCATGATTGGTTTGAAGTTGAGGTCCAAAAGAACAACAACAAATCTAAGCAATTCCCTGAAGTATTTGAGGGCGCAGCCATGGCAAGCCATAATGAAATCTCGAAATCAATTCTGAATGTTACTGTGAGCCAGAGAAAGAAAGCCAGGACGTAAAATGTGCGGACGTTGTAGTGGCATGCAGAGGTGTATTGAGTGTTGTGTGATGTATTGCCAGGATGAGACTGGCATTGGCTGCCAAGGCAAACAGGATGCACTGAGACAGATGTACACAGCCTATTGATGTTTGTATGTGTGTGTGTGTGTGTGTGTGTGTGTGTGTGTGTGTGGACTATTGATCCACAGGCTGTCGAATGCAGCTGCGGCACACACTGAAAGCCCAATCTGGCCCTGTGCTGTCCTGTGCCTTTTCCAGTGATGGACAGCTGGTTGCGTCGGGGTAAGCACTCTCTCCCTCTCTCTCCCTCTGTCTTTCCAAAATAGTATGGTTGCCAGCCAGTGGGAGCCGCTTGGATTCCCTGCGTTATCGCTCATTACCTCTCCATTAAAGCGAATCACCAGGAAGGTCACCCAGCCACAGCTGAGAGAGTTAACAGGAATTCTGTCAAGCAATATTTTCGAGTGGCACAGCTGTTCCCTGGCACTCTGGACCTGTTATTCCCATGCTCCACCACTAGGGGTCTCTGTCTTGTCACTCTCTGTTCCATGACATGATTTAAAGCACAGATGGGCATGAGGTGATTGTGTAGCTCAGTTACACCTTGTAGGAGAGATGGTATCAGTCTCTCCTGCTCAACAACAGGCATCTTCTTCCATTTTGACAGGGACTATCAGCGCTTGTCAATCTTTTAAATGATGGTGATCACAAAGCCCATTTGTTTCTTTTCCCTAGTGCACGTGTCGGTGAAATATTCATCTGTCCTTGGTGATTGTAATCATGTCTCCATTCTGTTCTGTTTTCTTTTTTCCTCCAGATCTGTGGATAAAACGGTGGCATTGTACGATGCTGTGAGTAAATGAAGTGTTGTTAAACGCCTTTCAAATAGGGGTCAGCACTGCTTACAATCACCCACACATAACACATGCACAAACACATACACACACCTACTCACACATACGCTAGCCTTCCAACACACTCGCTCGATGCTCACGACTTGTTTTGACCACAGAGGCATTCCTCACATATACTCTAGTAAATGTTTGTTTTTTTCACACCCTTCCAGACTCGTGGTGAGCTGCTTCACACTCTGAGCCAGCACGAAAGGTAACACGCCGCCGAGCGCGGCCTCGCCTCCGACTCCCCTGGTAGAAGCAGCTTCTCTATCAGTTCGGCCCCTTGCTCACTCATCCCCTCTCACCTCTCTCTTTTTCTCTGTCTCTATCCCTTCTTCCATCTCTCTCTCTCTCTCTCTCTCTCTCTCTCTCTCTCTCTCTGTGGTGTGATATGACCGTCCTCCAGGCATGTGACCGCTTGCGCCTTCTCGCCCTCGCTCCCCTACCTGGCCTCGGGCTCCATGGACAAGACGGTGATCGTGTGGCGGCTGGGGGACGGTGACGGCGAGGCGAGCGGAGGACCGCAGCGCGGTGGGTATCTCACCGCCGCCATCCATCACGACGCCTTAAAGACTGATGACTTGTCATAACCGTTAGCTGACCCACCGCTAGTCCACCAACCCCACCCCACCTCCCTCAGCCTCCCCCCAAACTCCCCCTGTGCTGCTGTTGCTGCTCCCCTCAGTGTAAACACCCAGCAGTGTTGTGTGCCTGATCCCTAGCGAGCGCTAATGCTCCTGTGTGCTTCCCATCAGGCAGACAGTCTCATTACGACTGTGGGCGCTGCTTGCATACTAAACCAGAGAGGAGGATGGGGGAGGAGAGATGGAGACACTGTGTATGTGTGTGCCTGTGTGTGTGTGTGTGAGAGAGAGAGAGAGCGTGAGAGAGAGAGAGAGAGAGAGAGAGAGAGAGAGAGAGGGAGACCAAGGCCAGGCTCATTAATTGGGAATTATGGAGTCCTCTTCGACCCATCGTTCTCAGAGGCCTGTTTTCACTTGAACTCTCTTCTCTCCCTCGAGTCCCCGGTGCCCGTCTCCCCCTCTGGCCCCAGCTGTCTGTGACTAACCCTCACTGGCACAGGGCAGGGCACAGAGGCACACAGGCATGCGTCTGAGACTGACAGAAACAGCAGCTAGTGGTGGCCACTTTTGTTTGTCTCTTCATGAGAAAGACTCTCACACTCTTTCCTTAACTCAAACCTTTGGCTAATGTAATGTAATGTGTGTTAAACAAAAGCTTCTGATATAAAGTTCAAACAAACATTAACATAAATACATGTAATATCATCTAGTGTTACTGACAGCACCTTGAAGTTTAACTTTGATGAAATGAATGCAGTGCAATTGTCTATTTATTTAACAGTGTAAAATCAATCTATGCTATATATTGCACCCAACCTTCAATATGTGTTTTTTTCTCTCTCTATGTACTCAGTAGCTGGAGCCCCAGCTGCTGTTTGCCAAGGTAAGAATGGCGTGGCCCATTTAGCTGTGACAGTTCCCCCTCCTGCATCTGCTGGGTGCGAGCAGCCCGCCACCGAGTCTCAGTCTGAGTATGAGGCTTACAGGGCTGCAGTGACTGCCAGATAGCTCTCATCCGTGCAACGAAGACCAGTGCTAGATGAGGAGTTAAGAGGGCAGTTAAAAGAAATTATGATGACGCGTAGAGCGCGATAAGATGATGAGAGGCTCGTCTTTGAGAGGGGGGCGGCGGGGTAGAGATGGAGTGAGGTTGGGGTGAGAGGGGAGAGAGAGAGAGAGAGAGAGACGGGTCCAGGACGTTGATGCTCGCTCTGGCGTAGACTCGCATCCGGAGTTTTAGGCCAACACTGTCTGTGCTGCAGCTCAGCTCCAGGCTGTGGAAGATGTTTACATAACCCCCCCTCCCTCCTCCCCTGAGCCTGTTACTGCCTACCCATCACCCCTCCACACACACACACCACACACACACACTCCTCTCATCTGCTCTATGAGAATCTGTAAGGAGGGGAGGTATTTTATACAGGCACACTTGATAAGCTGACACTTGCCTCTAAATGATTTAATGGCTGTCCTTGATGGAGGAGAGAGAGAGACAGAGAGAGAGAAAAAAAAACAAAGCCTCGTCTTTACCCTTAACATGTGTTTTCACGGAATTTGCTGAGCATCACTCACATGTCAGCACCCAGCACCTGCTTCAGATTGGTCAGGGGCTTGAGGAAAAAAACTGAACAGGGTGCTTGGCAGAGCTTGTAGCGGAATCAAAGAGAGAGAGAGAGGGAGAGAGAGAGAGAGAGAGAGAGAGAGAGACAGAGAGAGAGAGAGAGGGAGGGAGGGATGAGGGGGAGGAGGGAGGGGAAGAGCGATAGCGTACGGCGCTGGGAAAGTAAACAAGCGGCCGGTTTAATGAGAGGTACCTCTAAGACAGCGGCGGCGCAATCACTCAGCTGCTTAATGACGGGAGGCGGTGGAGGTGCGAGGAGTGGCTGGGCCGTCATTAGGCCAGAGCCCTCACAGCAGCAGCGCGTGCACACACACACACACACACACACACACACACACATACACACATACACACACACACACACACATGCAGGAACACACACACACACACACACACACACCTAACTAGGCTGGGGTAGGGTGGAGAGGAGGGTTTCTTTTTTTTCTTTTTTTTTTTTTTTTCCTATCTCGGTGGAGGGGTGAAAAATGAGCGGCCGCTCCAGCCAAAGTCGTCTGAAGGTTGGCTGGGCCCCGGCGCTGAGGAGGACGAGGAGGAGGAGGAAGCCCAGAGAAGCGTAGAGGCATGGAGCAGTGTGGAGGGCTGAGAGTTTGGCAAGGGCTAGAGTGAGCAGGGAAGAGGGAGTGGGAGGAGGGGTGAGAGTGGGGGTGGCGGAGGCAGGGGGTTGATAAATATGCACAGGACACGCAAATGAAATTGAGGAGCAGATTAGAGCAGGATGGGGGGGGTTGGGGTAGGGTTGGGGGAATAGGGGGAGTAGGTATGGGGGAGCATGAGAAAGTAGCAGAGGGTCTTTTACTTTCTGTAAAGGAGAGTGTGTGTGTGTGTGTGTGTGTGTGGTATCAGAGCAGGGGACAAATCTGTATTTGGATAAGTCTGTGTGTGTGTGTGTGTGTGTGTGTGTGTTTTGCAGTTGTGCAATTGTTTGTATGGGGGAAGGGATGGAATGTAGAGGAAGGATTTTGCTGGAATCTGATAAGTCTCATTGGAGCAGGATGTCTCATGGGGTTTTGAGATGTGTGTGTGTGTGTGTGTGTGTGTATGGAGCTGACTGGGGAGGCCCTTCCTGTTTTTGTGCTCAGCAGGAAAGCAGTGTGTAGTCCAGGGTCACTCCAGGCTACTGGTCAGCGACTGGACCGAGGACCATGTGCTCGCCTGGCTGGCCGAGGAGGGCCTGGACGAGCTGGTCAGCGTCTTCAAGAGCAACAACATAGACGGCCCGGAGCTCTTGGCCCTCACCAAAGACACCCTGGCCAAAGAGCTGCACATCGGTGAGCGAAAACCACTGCTGTTCTTGTGTGGTCAGTGAGGCCTTGTCCTGTGCATTTCATAGGCCTACTGGGTTGGCCTTGTGTAGTTCACCCTGTGTTCGCTTAAATTGTTCAGCATGGAGGCCAACTACAAAGAACTACTGTATGTATTTACTGTAATTAGAGTGGCATTGCTCTTCTGAAACTCATTCTGAGACACATCCGTCAAAGTTTTATATCTAGATGTGTGACATGGAGTCAGTTTGCCAAGGACAGACTGCATAAGTGATCAAGTGTTGTCGGAAGGTTTTGATTAAGTGAATCCAATAGAGCGTGACGGCACAGGGAGAGACGGAGAGAATAAGAGAGAGGCGTTCTTGTGCTTCCCTGCACAGTAGTTCTTCAGCCTATCCGTCGCAGACACTCTTTTATAAATCAGCTTACAAGTTGTGTTTCTTGTCAGCGGCAAGCTACCCATCAATCCTCGGCGGAGGCCTCTCGTGCGCTCACATCAAATAAATAAGATTCTGGCGGCATGCCAACATGAAATATTCATAAATACATGAGGGAGCCAGGGAGAGGGGCGAAACACACATGCGTTGTCATTCACCAGCTCTGGGTGGTGCCGTGCTAGGAGTTCTAAGTGCGTAGTAGGGAATTGTGGGTAAGGGCTCATGCACACTCATGCTAGCATCACCACCGCTGCCGACAGGGTTTTCAGCAACATCGGAGTGGTATGGATACGAGATGGGACCCAGGTTACTCCCTAGAGGGAGCAATAGTGTATTAGTTTGTGGCAGTATCAGCGAGAAGAATGTGGTCAGATGGTTTGATTGAAGTGGGGCCCTGAGAACTTGAGTGATTTTAATCTGTCACCGCCGCGTCAGGGAAGTTGTTAGCCCTTGGCCCACTGGTCACCGTTACCGTTGTTTATATTTTTGATTATGCAGTCTTAGCCCCGAAACACTGCATCACCCCATCCCCACTACAAACCACCCCCCCCCCCCCCAATTGCGCACACACACACACACACGCGCCTCACTCTCCATCTCGTTTCACTGGCGGCCACGGTGCCTCCGGGGACTCGCAGGCATTTGCTAATTAATTAAATTTACCGAGACGCTGAAGTCATCATAACCTGGGTGCCATCTACGTGATGCGTTCACCAGCGCAGCTGTCTCCTCCCGGCTTTCCTGCGTTCTCTCATCAGCGACTGTGTGTGTGTGTGTTTGTGTGTGTGTGTGTGTGAGAGAGAGTTGAGTGGACATTGCCAGCTGAATACTGATGAGGTCTTCGCTGCAGCCCTAATGAAAGAGCTCAGAGAGCAGGGGAAAGTGGCTTGATTGAAAAGATCATTCTTGCTCCTGAAAGCACAGGAGCTGTTTGCTCAGCTCCCCTCCCCATGGCCACCGTCCTTGATAACCATGCAGCAGCCCTCCCCCTCCTCAAAAAAATAAACAAAAAAAACACCCTCAGTCATATTAGGAGCGCCAGAAAACAAGTCCCGTCTAGCTCAGTGGCTGCCTGGGGAGTGGAAGACCTAAAGGAAGCCCCACCCGTCAGGACATAGAAGCTATCTGAAAGGGCCAGACACCAAGCTTTACATTTATCTCGCTCTATCACTGCCTCTCACAATGAGGTGCACTGTGTATGATGCCAACACCCGCCTCAAGCCAATCAGAACTGGGGGGCTTTAACACACCCCATCTTTTTTTGAGAAAAATTTGCCCCCAGTATGCCTCTTCCCCAGCTTGGGTTGAAATATTTACTCAGTTGTACTTGGCATTAAGCTGGGGATGGAATGGATTGTGTTGAGACTGCTTTGTGTGCTCACTCTGGTTTTATATTAAATGCCGTTTTCCTGTGAGGCCATTTTGTCCTCCTGTAGAAAAAGTGGATGTGGGAGGCCTATTAGAGGGGTTATTGCAGACGCTGAGGAAAGTCTCTGGGGTGACATTGGCTTGTGTGCCTGTGCAAAGCCCAGTTCTGAGTCCCAACCCCCCCTACCCTCCACCCCCATGGCCTGCCTATGAGAACGTGTGTGTTAAGACAATACCCACTAGAGATGGTGTGGTGCAAACTGATTGTGTGTTGTGTTATGCTTCTTTGTGTGCGGCTGCCTGGTGAAACTGAGTGTGACCTTTGTCACTATTCATGACACATTTTTCAGTTTTCTCCTTTTCTTTTCCTACTGTTTTTTCATTCTCAGAGTCGCTGGGGCTCCGTGGGAAGGTTATGCGAAAGATTGAGGAGCTGAAGGCATCGCTGGTCGGCTCGGCGGCTCCAGACGAGTTTCTGTGCCCCATCACCCAAGAGGTCATGAAAGACCCCGTCATCGCTGCAGGTGAGCCAACAACATGCAGCCCAGACCCACAGACAACACTGCACCTGCAGAAACACTGGATAGCACATCTCAGTCTAGCCAGAGATTTAACTCAGTTAGACAAATTCAGCTCAAACTTGCAGCTCAAAATCTGCAGTTCTATTACAACACAGTGCTGAACCCAAGATGGGCAACAGAGAACTTGATATGTTGTAAGAACAGTGAGGTTAAAAGAAAAGCCATTTTTTAAACCCATAGCCCTGTTGTTTGAGGTCACAAAGTGCCGTCAGCAAGAAAAAGAACAAGAAGCTTTGGTACAACATAGGGGTATTGGTTGACAATGCCTGGAGCTCTCTTTTCAGGGCAGATGGAGACCTGTGGTTGATAGGAGCCCAATAAAACAAAGTTTAGTATTTACTCCATTGTAGACCGCTTAATTGATACAAAATGAAACAAAAACACTGCTTGAATGTTCCCAACAGACTTCCTCTATGTTAAGATCACACATGAAATGTAAAAAAGGAAGTCTTGTGGGAACAGCTAATCAGATTCTCTTGGTATGGTTTGGTGTGCAAATGTTGTCTGGACAGATGGCTTCTCCTATGAGCGTGAGGCGATCCAGAGCTGGATCGGCACCAAGAACCGCACCAGCCCCATGACCAACCTGCCTCTGCCCACCACCATGCTCACCCCCAACAGGATGCTTAAGATGGCCATCGGCCGCTGGAAGGCCAGCCAGTGATGGGAGAACCCTTGTGATGAACCAGAACCTGATGAACCGGTGATTCACTGGTTTAAGTGATGGGGAAAAAAACACATGCTGTTGACTGACACAAAATGTGTTATTGTACAGAGATCATTAGTCATACTGTACCATCCGCTGTTAGGAGCTCTGTTCTCCGCAGAATTTCCATAATGAAGGGGATGCATTGCACTTCTAGTTTAAACCTGGCCATTCTGCTCCTTCACAGTGAGAGCAAAGTACGGCTGTACATCATCACCGTCACAGTGAGAATCACTTAAAGATTTGAGAATGAATGAACTATAATTGCAGGTAATCATAAAATGCTTTTAAGGCCCATTATGTAAAGACATGTATGTAGCTCTACAGTAAAATCTACAGTTCTGCACTTCTTGGAGATGAATAGGAGCCAATAAAATAACTGAGCATTGAGCAGCCAGTAGTTTTACCAAGAACCGTGTACGCAACTGACATCATCATCTGAATAAACATTCCATGTGCCTTGCTTCATTTAGCATCACAATAACTGGGGCTGGATATGATAATGAATAAATGGCAATAAATAAAGATTTAGATTTTAACAGTGGAATTTATTTCCCCCGTGGTGAGTATGGCAGTAATGCACCATTGCAGTATGTGATTACAGATAATAACAGCTCACAATACTGGAAACATGGCAACAATCGCAATAACATACATATTAAAATAGAACCAATGCCCTCAACCCAATATCTTTTT
>JAVQKI010259807.1:0-11358 GCA_036025975.1 Nematalosa erebi
AAAAAGAGCTAAAAGCTCAGCCAAATTCCCCTGAATAAAGAATGGTTGATGATGATGATGCACCCCTACCAACAGAGTCCACCATAACAAGCATCAATGGGCCATTGTGACACAACAAAGCAAAACACTTTTAAACAAAGGAACATTCTTAATCACTATGGGGACAGTAAGACATCCAAACAGGATTGGGATGGGGACAAGTGGGTAGTAGGGGCAGGTAGTGGACTGAAGGTCAGAGTAGAGGACAATCATTTCTCAAATAATCAGCCAGCGAGGAGCTTAACCTACATATGAATCAAAACAAAACAAAATCAGATGAGTCTTCTCAACAACAGCAATACGTATGCTCTGGCTCTCTTTCTCACAAACACACACACACCAGAGTACACGACTAACATTCACTAATCTGCTGCCTGAACATATGTAATTAAGGTTGTGTGTGTACGTGTGTGTCTGTCTGTCTGTGTGACTAACCCTAACCCTCACTTCATAATAACCCCAAACAACCAATATGGTATAGCTGGAACAGTGGTTAGGTTTTCCAGAGCTACTATGTCAATCAAAAACCTCTTGTGTTGAGATCTAGCATTCCCTGTTTTCTATCCCTGAGCCCCTCTCTTTTGAGCTGGTGTCTTTCATGAAAACACACATAAAGATAAGATAGATAGATAGAGAGAGAGAGAGAGAGAGAGAGAGAGAGAGAAAGAGAGAGAGAGAGAGAGAACCCACTCATGATCCTCTTACATTTACAACTCATTTGGGTCACTGGTAGAGGTTCTGACAGTCACTCTAGGGGAAATACTCTCTCCCTCTCTCTCTCAACCGACCTAACACAAACACTCACACACAAATGTCCCCCCACCCAAAACACACACACACACACACACACACACACACACACAAACAGACACACGCACACAAACAGACATGTTAAACTACAAGTAAGACTGCGAGTCAGGCTGTTTTGTCTGTGCGTTAGCATCCTAAGCAATTGCATTGGCATGGCTGCTCCAGACACACAGCCTCAGGGCCCAATGCTGCGGCAGCCTCACAAGACAGCCAGTGGCTCCCAGTCACAAACACACACAACACATCTTATCTTAGGGAAGGACACAGTAATCCTATTTTTATGAACAATGACTTATGAGCCACACACAAACATTGGTCTACTAAACACACACACACACACACAGAGAAATAAAGAAAGGGAAAGAAAGAGAGATAAGAGTCGCAAACACACATGCACACACCACCACTGTTGATGCTTAGACGCTTAGACATGTCCTGCTTCACTCGGCTCCCTCTGTTGTCAGAGTGATGTGTGTGTGTGTGTGTGTGTGTGTGTGTGGTGGAAGCCCTCTCAACAGTCGCACTAATCGTTTGGTCCTATCTAACAGCTCTCTGTGGTAAGGTCACACTGCTCAGGCCCTGTGGCCTTCAAGACAAAGACCTGGCAGGGAGCCAGCATCAACATGACTCTGCACAGTCATGAGGAGTGTGACTGCGCTCACGACCCACAGACGCATCGCTTCACTAGCCTCACCACTCCATTCCATCCCTATTCAAAACAGTATGATAGCAATATGGCCTCAAAGCAATTGCAAGTTGTAAACTGTATTTTCCCATTTCGTTTTAACTAAAGACCACTGTTTTTTGTTGACAGCCTCCTTTAAAAATGCAACACAAAAAACTTGCTGTCTTTAGATCAAACC
Source organism: Nematalosa erebi (assembly GCA_036025975.1). Classification (NCBI taxonomy): domain Eukaryota; kingdom Metazoa; phylum Chordata; class Actinopteri; order Clupeiformes; family Clupeidae; genus Nematalosa; species Nematalosa erebi. The sequence continues at coordinate 1,713 of JAVQKI010259807.1, forward strand.
ACAAGATGATATTAGCATAAATTCATAACGTCAAATCATAATGTTAGCCTGTCTTAATAAATTCTAACCTACTGAAAGGACCTGGGGTTGAATTTGGCTAATAAGTAGCTTGCAGGAAGTGGTAAAAAAGAGGGCACATTAAGCCTGGTAGAGGACCTCTATTAGAGCCTGCATTCATTCACTGACAAAGACATGACGGCTCTGTTCAAATATGTGTCAAATATGCCTGGCTATGTCACAAAGCTCAATGGTTCGGGAACGTAGCGTATGCACTTTGAAAATCTAAAAGTTAATCTTTCATTAATTGTGTGTAGTTTGTTGTTGAGTAAGCCTACTGTAGAGACTTCTGAAGTGCACGCACGCACACACACACACACACACACACACACACACACACACAGACACACATATATACAAACACACACACACTTACAGCAGCGCCTGTTTGGTTTCCACCCACAGCTTACTCCCCCAGCCACCCTGCTTGTTTACATGTCAACCGAAGCCACCAGGGCTGCCATAACCACGCGCCGGCAAGTTCCGTGACCTTTCTCTGCTTCTATAGTGATGACAGCCACCCAAAGACCACGACTACAACCCCGCCAAGAACCACTCCAACATGCACCAACAACACTCCTACACCCCCAGCCCCATGCTCAGCCCCCTCACACCCACACACACTTACAAACTTACAAAGACGCATGCACACACACACGCCTCCCGTTTGTTCATAATTCAAGACTAACGAGAGCTTGCACCACTCAGTTCTACCTCAACCAGTTTGTATGTTTTCATAATGTAAGCAAGTGAATGTAGTTAGTAAAGCTCAACATCTGTCCTGTAACACATGGCCTAATTCAGTGTGGATGCTCCCCAGGGAGGCCCTTATCGTTTATCTCACTACACCCCTTTCCCAGGGTTAGGGTTAGAGTTAGGGTAACCTGTTGAAGTGGCCAGGCTTTCCTCAAGCTTAACACTGATACTGAAACCAGGTCGAGGAGACAGTGATGGGTCATTCATATCATACTGTATGTGTTGTTATATGTTTTGTGGCTCTCTGTGAGTGCTTATGTTTATGTATGCAATAAAGACGCAAGACAAATTTCTGATTTATTGTGACAATAAGGTGTTATTGATCTATCTATTTGTCTATCTATCTATCTATCTATAGATCTATCTATCCCTAACCCGTCTTTTTCTCTTCTCCTTTACACACACACACACACACAAACAAACAAATCAGAAAGGTCAGACCAGACTTAAATAGGTCTCAAAAGAGCAGTTTAGTTCAATTCAATTTCAATCATCCACAAACTTTCCATACTCTACACATAGCAAAAGAAGGACAGAAGAAACACAAAAAAGTGTTTAACAAACAGAGGTGTGTGAGTGTGTGTGTGTGTGTGTGTTAAGCTTGTGTCGGTCTCTCCATATTGACGCCACAATAATCACCTTAGCAGGCAGCCCCCTGAGAGCTGTACACTTTAACCTTTGGAGGCTGGGACATGCCAGCTGGGACAGCTTTGCACGACGACACACACACACATGCACACACACACACACACACACGCACACAAGCATGCATGCACATTTGCACACATACTAATGTGTGACACACAGAGCTTAAAGGTCAGGTGTGTGACTAGATAAGGTCTCTCGACACACGGACTCCCTCTCCACTGTAATAAGAGGTCATTCGTGTGCTGCTCCCTGGCCTTCCTGAAAGCTCACCAGTGTATTTTAGTTCCAAAAAGCTAACAGCTAACTAGCATTCCAGGAACTTTATGCAGATTCCACAAAACCCTGGAGACAAACGGCTCCTAATCTATCTTGTCTCTTAGGAAGTAATGAGTGACCCTGTACAAAGCATCAGACCCTGATGAGATGCTTAGGCTTCAATGCAACAGTGAACAAAGTCGACCTTATCATTGTCTCCCAATGGCTGGAGGAAGTCATCAGTGCTCTCCTCTGGAAAGCCTCTGTGATGCTCAAGCGTTACAGTTCATAAACATCCAAAGATTTGTAGCCCAGACAAACAGCATCTGCACAAAAAGCAACATCATGGTACCCCCATAGGCCCATTAAGTCCCTTCTTTAGAATCCAGTAGGCTAATGATCGCTGTATGTTTGGATTTTGACACCGTATGTGTTTTTCTAAGCACAGTCTGTTCAGAAGCAAAGTCTCTCTGGGGATGCTAGGCTTTCACTGGAACAGGTAGCAGCACTTTGTCTCTGCTTCCCTGCTGATGAGCATCCCAAAGGAATGTGTTAGGCTTCTGGAACTGGGCTTCAGTCTAAACAACACAACTGGAATATGTCACTACACAACTACAGCAGAGGAAACTAGCACTAGCAGCTGCCCACTTCAACAGATTTAAGCAGGACTAACTGGACTCGTTGAGGAGGTGTATGTATGTGAAAGTCCCCAACATTATTTTACACCTATAACAGTCACAGAGAGACCTTGAGATAGCTTTGACATATAGGAGGCAATGGAACACGGGTGTTTACTGTCAACTGTCTCAGTTCTGTCATAAGACTTTAGGAAGTGGCAACACCCTACCACATCAAACAACAGTCAGACATTACAAATTCACCCAGTGCTGATCTCAGCTATTCTACTGCTCCTGTGGAGTGTGTCTTAACTCGGTCATGGCCTGACTTAAAGTAAATGAGCAAAAAAGAGCAGCCTTGGTGGTCTAGAGCGACTTGGCTCTCCTGTACATTTAAAAGAGCTTGATAAGCATGCACTGTGAAACAGAGAAGTACCCACAATAGCACTCCCCATACATAACACACCATCACAAATACACAATGTTGCTGTCTTTGGATGTGTGTGTGGCGGTGGTGGTTGTGGACACACACACACATACACACATTTGACCCTTAAGGAGGATCCAAATGTTGGAACTGTACAGTAACTCTCTGACAGAGATTTAGACACTTTTTGAGCTATGATGAGGCTATACACAAAAATCCATTTCCCATTACTTTCCCTTGTGAGTTCAAAAGACACAGTACACTTACATTAATAAAATACACATTATTAGAGCATGGAAGAGGGTGTTTGCCTGTGCATGTACTCTATGTGTACATAAAGTCTCTTTGTGTGTAAAAGAATGTACACACATGAATGTGAAACTATGATATGGGCAGTTGGGTATCTGGTAATGTTTGGCATTGATGACCATATGCGCTCCAAACAGTGTGGGGTGTGCAGCATCACACACACACACACACACACACACACACACACACACACACACACACACACTGCCAACCCTCTGGCAGCTCCTGTGTGGCCTGATCAAGATGTTGAGCAGAGCTCATGCCTTTGCCTTAGTGGGGGCCTACATCATATCACAAAGCATCTCTGGAAGCCGCCATGCAGGAGATGACTGTGTCCTTTCTTCTCTACTACAGTTCACAGACGTGAAGGCAATAAAGCACACTGCTGTGTTTTCATTTGATTTGAAACTAGGCTGTTTGTCAAATATCCTCAGGTCAATGTTTCATTAAAGGACAGGTTCGGTATTTAGCACTTTTAGCACGTTTTCTGAGTTGTCTGGAATGAAATAGAGTGATTCCTACCGAAATTTTCATGTTTACTGCTGTCTCCGGCAAAGTTTAACCTGCAACGACTGAAATCATATTACTACTACTACTATACTAATTACTTATCCTCATGGTAAGGATGACTTTTCCGTGGAATTGCACATACATACTTACATCTTATACATATATACGTGTGTGTGTGTGTGTGTATATATATATATATATATATATATATGTGTGTGTGTGTGTGTGTGTGTGTGTGTGTGTCTTGCACAGCTGAGAGGCCCCATCTCTGGAACCCTATTGCTCCATTCCAAGCAGTGCCGAGGGCTATGAGGATCCCACCTCTGGGAGTAAGAGTGGCCCTTGCTGTCGCTGGGTGTGTCTCACAATAAAACAACTCTAACACGTGTCTACACTACTCCATGGATGCTATGAAACTTGAGCTAACATAGTTTGGGTCAAAGTGACAGCTTGCGTTCTTGCAAAGTCAACTAGGGCTTATTCCCCCAGCTCTGTTAATAGAGCAGCTCGCATCCCGGGGAGGACGTCATGAGATACTTTACTCAGCTACATTATTGATCATCTCCTGCTCTCTCTCTCCCTCTCTACTCTAGCCTCCCTTCTGTACTCTCTCTCTCTCTATTTCTCTTTCCTCTGTCATTCCATGTTAGTGCTTCGGTTAATATTTCATTATGTGCCTTCTTTGCTGAAACATGGAGGAAAAGGAGCCATGCTGGAGACACTGAAAGATGCAGGAGAAGAGAGCATTGGTGGCCTACAAGGGCTCCGGGGCGAGGTCATCCTGAAAGAGAGAGAGAGAGGGCGAGAGAGAGAGAGAGGGAGAGAGAGAGAGCGATGCCTGGCTTGAGTATAGCCGGTGGCAACAAGTCCAACTGAATCAATAGACCCTGAACATGGCATGTGAGTGCGGTTGTCTGGACAACAGAGTCAGGAACCAACATGGCTAGAGCAGAGGAAGCCAGGAGATTAGATGAGTGCAAGAGGAGGAGGGAGAATGCGAAAACCTTTATTGTCGGTCATGACAGAAAATCGTCTCAAAGACAAGAGAGAGAGTGAGAGGGAGTGATGGAGGGATGGAGAGACAGAGAGAGATGGACAGAATGAAAGGAAGAGCAACTGAGAGAAGAAGGAAGCAAGCCAAAGTAAGATATGAATAGAGACCAAATGAGTTAGAGAGGAGAGAAGACAGTAGGAGGAGAAAGGAGAACTTAAGAAGAGAGAGAAATAAAGCATGGAGAGCCAGAGAGAGAGAGAGAGAGAGATTTTACAGAGTAAGAGGCCTATGGTCATGTGGTCTGTTGGCTAGAGCTGTGCTCGGTGATGTGCAGGCTGGGCACCATGCCATGCATGACCCCACCCCTCCCCCCTCCATGCTTAATCCCCTGTTAGGCCGCGACCCGCCACCATATGAGGCCCTTCCCCACTGCCAGTGCTGTGGAGGGTCAGAGGATCGGAGACAACGACAGGGGAAGAGAGGAAGAGAAACTGAGAGGGGAAGACAGGATAGAGGTGGACACCAGGAGGAGAGAAGGGCAGAGGAGAGAAGAGGAAGAGAGGAGAGCGAACTAAGAAAAGCGTGCAAGTGAGTGAGATAAGACAAGATCTACACCTCCTTTAGTTCCATTGGGAAGGCATCATCTGGTAATGCAGCAGCAGTCAGAGGGCTGAGGAGAGCAGAGGGAAGAAGATGAGTGTAAGAATGAGGTGATGAAGAGAGGAGAGGAGTCATGGGGAAGGAGGGGTGAAAGTCAAAGGATGGCCAGACCACAGAAACAGAGTCAAACACAAGGGAGAGTTAAGGCAGAGTCGATAATGAGGGAAGAAACATGTAGAACTAAGCAGGGTATAATTTCTCATCACTTAGCTGAGAAACATCGCAAAACCACATTGCGTACTTGCCAGTTAAATGCTGGGCGCGTACGGAAGAGAGGACAAGAGAAGAGAAGAGAGGAGAAGAGAAATATGCCGCTGCTGAGAGCTTTAGTCTCCCACACAAACGTGCAGGTGACGGTGACACCCCAGCACATACTGACTGGAGCGTCAGCACATCTGTATGTCTGCAGTGATGAATGTCACAACTTTCCTCCGTGGGCGGATCCAAACACAACCATTTCAACTATTCCTTACGACAACAGAGCACTGAGGGTGGCCTCAAACAGGCCTATATACAGTACAGCATATCTAGTGTGTGTGCATGTGTGTGTGTATGCGTGCGTGGGTGTGCTCAATGCTTTAGTAAACTTCTCCATTCCTTTCTTAACATCCATCCCCCTGTCCTTCCTGTTCTCCTGTGATGATGTTCTTGTAAGACCCTCATAAGCTGGCTGGCCTCTGACTCCCAGCTCCCGCCCACTTTTCCTGGAGTAAGTGGATCATGCACTACCAGTCAAACCCAGACAGACAGAAACGCCAGGCATTACCACTCAAGCCCAGACAGACAGAAACGTCAGGCATTACCAGTCAAGCCCAGCCTGACCACAAGTTCTCTATCTACATTGCGGGATCAATCAAACCACAGATAAAACAGCCAGCTACTGACAGTCAGAGGCTGTCACAGCAAACCCACACATTTCCGACATAATAACATCACCACAGTATCCAATCAACTGAGTTGGATTAGGCAGGTTAAAGCACCCACCCCTTTGCTAATGATGGGCCATTGCATCACCTAGAGAGCCTGTGGGAAGCGACTGGGGAGTGCCAGAGCCACTTTTAGCCAGGGGGAGGAAAGAATGGCACCTCTGGTTCACCATGAGGTCACTAGCATGCCTGTCCTACCAGTAAAGCCCTAAGGACAAGAGTGAAGGTTAGAATAAGGGTTAGAGTAAGGGTCTTAAGATCTTAGACCTTCCGTGACCGAGTTTAAGTTAAGTGACTGTAGTAGCTCAAGGAAAAAGTTACATGTGTAAGAGAGCGAGAGAGAGAGAGAGAGAGTGTGTGCATGTTTTAAAAGGTTAATCTTTTACAACTGTTTTACGATTTGATGCTTTTACAACTTGCTTTAAACTGAAGCTTCTGCCAAGTCAAACATACAGTGTGATTTGATATGTATGTGAATGCTGTTGTCAGCTATACTTATATATACACAGGCATTCGGTTAATCTTTACCCACATATGGCTACGAGGCATTATGCAGGCATTGACATTAACTATCTACAGTTCTACATTAGCATTCTAGCTGTCACACGACACAAATGGGATATAAAACGTAATCATTGCAAATATACGTAATAATTTTAATAATTTTATTGAGTCAATAAATTCCAACCCTGACCATTATGTGAGAAGCAAGCCATGTATCTCCCCGGCAATAATTCATGACACCAATGACTTCAACAGTATGAGAAGGTTAGCTTAGGTAGCCCACATGAGAGTCATTTTCTTTGCCAGCGCCTTCTAAAAATGTTTTAAAAGCTTTTAAACATCACTTCTAATATTCCATGAAATTTCCCATTTCCTTTCATCTGCTCCTAAGAAACCTTTAAAAAGCTTTTAATCATTACTTCTAATTTCCCCGTGAAAATAGATTTCATTTATCTTACACACATCCTGCTTTCTTCTCATGCTAGCCCAAATCCCAAACACAGCACTCTGTAATATCTCTCTCTCTCTCTCTCCCCCCTCCCTCTCTCAGTGCCCTATCTCATGATAGGTTGCCATTTGCTTTCCTTTACGCCGCCAGTGACAGATCTCGCCTGTATGCTTTGCGTTAAAAGATTTTTAAAAAATCAAAAAGGCGCTGCCGCTGGGCCTGGCCCTGGTGCATCTCTGCTGGGATGCGGAGATGAGAGGGGGAGATCAGAGGGAGTGGAGTCCTTTGCTCTAGGTGTCTCTCTGCGGGAAAGATGTACCCGGCCCTGATTACACAGCTGCCGTGTTCAGTGGGCCCTAGGAGGAGTAAGCAGCGCGCTGCCTCAGAAGGGCGAGGTCTGACAGCAGGCTGTAGATGTCCAGTGATGTGGATTTAGACCACTGGTGCTCCTCTGAGTCTTTATTCCTCTCTGTTTTCTTAACTAGAACTTTTCATTCTGCTTAGCTTGTGCACTTGGACTGCACTTGTATTTTCAGGTGTCGTCAGATGAGTTTAGAGCTCTTCTAGCACCAATGACACCAATGAGTTTTTGATCACCATATGACCATAATCCAATACCACTGATTCCAGTCCAGTCTCTTGGACGTTTGCATGCAGATTTTCACAGCTTTAAGCAGTGCCGTCCCATTACTCAAGCCTTTGGCTAAACAACAGGTTTTCTCCATAACGTTTGGTTCTGCCTTTGCCATAATAAATCAGAGTGAGCAGGTGTTCAGAGGTAGCCACTGATGCGCTGGGCTCTCACTCATTCTCCTTCCATCACCTCTTCCTTTTCCATCTCCTCCTCCTCCCTTATCTGTTGGGATGGATGGAGCCCTTCCACATCCGACCGTATTTTAATGGGGCTCTATAGATCATCTGCCAGGGGAGCAGAGTGTTAGCCCAGGTCAGGCACAGAGACTCATCACCCTCTCCCCCTCCACCCTCCAATGTAATTCATTACTTTAGATCACCAGAGAGGGCCACAAGCACAGCGTGCACTAAACAACACACTAAACAATGACATGCATGAACAATCCTTCTATTTCTCTCGGTGTCTATATATACCCCCCCCCATATCACTTGCTTTCCTTTCTCTTTTCCACCACATCTTCCTCTCGTCTCTGTGTGAGTGCTGAGAGTAAATGGACCTTTCCTGCTATCAATAAGTCTGTGAAAAGCTGGAGTGTGCCAGTCCTTTCCCAGCCTGACTGGAGTTAGCAGCATGGGAATTAACAGCCAAGCTCTGCCAGCATCCTCCAGTGATTTATCTTGCTCAAGCCACAAGGGAGGATGAAGCAGAGAGGGAGGGAGGAGGGATGGGAGGAGAGCAAGCGCATGCAGAAAAGCATGAGAGAGAGAGGGAGTGAGAGAGAGAGAGAGAGAGAGAGTGAAAGAAGGAGAAGAGGTTTGAGAAACTAAGGGTTGCAATGAACTATGTCCAAGAACATTTACAGATCCTATAAACAGCAAAGCCATTTCGCTGTCAAGCAAAAACTATAAAGCCATAGCAATGAGAAAGCAAAACCAAATGATTAACAGACTTTGGCATAATTGGCAAAGTGGTAAACTCATTCAGGGCTCTAATAAAGTGTCTCACCTGGAAAGAACATAGAGCTTCACAGAATAACCCTTCAGCTGAAGTCAACACATTCACGTGTGAAATCACTGATCCTGTCACTCCCAGTGCCTGTTTTAGCATGGGGGATTAGGCAATATATCTATACTGATTCACCACAAGACAGAAGCAGCTCAGTAGCTTACTGGCTGTGACACCACTGTAGGTACTTCCCTCCAACTCCCCAAAGTACACATTGATCTGATGTCACGTGCTGTGTATGTGTGCTTACTGTTTAGTAATTGCTACTAACATGCATAGCCTTTTAAATGATAGAACCTGCTAATTACACATTCTTAAAACCGACCAAACACATTTAGGCCTAGTCAAAAACAGACATTTTGGAGCCATCGTAATCTGTCATTTTTACTGAGCTTCCGAATTCAACTTTTTAATTTCCTATGTGAATCCGCCGTCTCTGATGTCATATTAATATTATGGAGATGGATCCTCCTCTTTTTTTTCTGTCACTAGTCTCTGTGTTCCCACAAGCATGAGCATCAAGTGCCCTTCTACCCCCACTGCCCTGCACAACAACAGCTGACTCCATTTCCTAGCCCATAACAAATTCATTTGTCTTGTTGTGTTTTAGCAGTCACAGGTGGGCTTTGCGTATCTAAGATGAGAGGATCACAGGACCCAGAATCCTTTGCTCTGGGTGGTTCTCAGCAGGGGGGATGTTCCCAGACTGTTTTGCTTTACCCAGTCCGACCACACAGCTGATGCCTTCAAAAACACAGTCCTTATTAACAGACTCAAAAAACCTGGACATTTAAGTGTGGAATGGTTTGTAGCTATTCCCTAAAAATAATCTGTTACGTTTAATAAAGAGCCTAAATATTTAACAGAAGTCAAACCACACTACAACACAACATTTA
>JAVQKI010259911.1:0-15739 GCA_036025975.1 Nematalosa erebi
ATTTGACATCACATGTAGGCATTTTTCTAATTCGCCCATGTTTTAGTGGACATTTCTAAGTATGAGATTTACACATAAAGGGGGGTAAAACCATGTCTCATGCTCATGACAGTTCTTTAGCCATGCACAACCTCTCCTAATTCAATCAAGACAAGACAGAAATGATTTCCCATTGTATGTCTCCTTTAAAGCAGCACAGTATTGCAAAGCAATAGATTTCATGTACGATCACTTAAATGTCACAATAACCCATTAAGCCAACTCTCAAAGAATAATCAAACTTGTCTTCAAACCCCATTTTCTCTCCTTCTCTCTTTCATTTTCTATACTGTCTCTCCCTTTTCCTTTCTGTTCACTCAGGACTGGTTGCTGTGTTTCGTGCTGGTCTTGCCATCATGTCCTTGCTGGAGCCACGTCTCATGGCCCTGACAGACCACTCCAACATGCAGACGCTTCTGCTCAGGGTACCTGTGGAATTGTGAGTCCCCACATCCCACAGTCGGCAGAACACAATACAGCCCTCTGTCTCGGTCGCTAACTCTCTCTCTCTCTCTCTCTCTCTCTCTCTCTCTCTCTCTCTCTCTCTCTCTCTCTCTCTCTTTCTTTCTGTCTCTGTCCCTGTCTGTCTGTCTGTTTCTTTTTCTGACTCAGCCTGTTATTTGGTTGGTCTTAAATCACATACACACACACAGACAGACAGGCAAACGTGGGCTGACTTTGTTTTGGGAACAACCACAGACCGTGGAACGATTGCAGCGATAAACCAGAGAATGCATGGGGCTAACATAACAAAGGAGCACATGCTTGCAGAAAATGAAGGTGTGCTCTGTTCTTGCAAATCCTGGCTGAGTTTTTCGGGAAAAGATTGGCACGGTGCTGTGACAAAAGTGGAATCGCTTTTTAAAGCTTTCCAATTTTTCCACCAATATGCAAAGAGCATTTTGATGCTGGGAGCAAGCACAAATCCCAAGAGCTGTGTCCCAGATGGGCATAAATGAGAAATTACTTCTTAACCAGTCAGTGAACCGTGATGGCAATCCTGAATTGACAAAATAAGAATCAACAAATTGAACAAATCTCACTCCACTCAACAACAGGAAATGAATACAACAGCCAATTTCTTGTTTTAAATAATAGAATTACTATGAAAAAAACAACTTGGGGGTTATTCTCTAAAGATTTGTATTTTGAATCCTATTTCATTATTTATTATGCAGATTCCTAGCAGAATCATCTTTTAGCTTAGGCTTTGTATTGTGATCTTGCAATAAAGGGGAACTTGTGCTGGGTACAAAAGGACAACACTGAAGCAGCTACCCAGAGCATCTAGCCTACTGTTTGGACTCAAGACAGGCTTGACAGCAGAGCAAAGCTTTTATTGGCACGTTAGGGTGACTTGTCATTGTTTCGAGTTAGGGGCCCTCTCTAAGCTTTGTCTGAATGGCTGGGGGGGTAGTTATGGCAACACTGCTACTCGGCCCAGTTTGTGGGGTTTTGTTGTGTGTTGGCTCTGAGAGTTTACACTCCCGCCCTCTCCAGCTTTCCCCACACTGAACTGTCCTGAGAAACAGCTCTGCACTCTTAATTGAATCAGATGAATTATTTCTTAAATTTGGCTTGATAAAACCCACCTTCTCTTTCTGCTCCTAAACCTTGATAGAAAGTGAATCATTTATTGCACATCCATATGAATGACTAATTTTTTTCGTCTGTGTACATGTCTGTGTCATGCGTAGAAGGATGCCATTACATTTACAAGTCTGTCATATGGTGTGGCTTGTGAATCTCCTTTTTATGAAGAGTTGTGGATGTCTGTACTTCGCTGAGAGCACTAAACTCTCCCCGAATGTAGGTGTGTGGGATTCTGGGCTTTGTATATCTGTGTGTGTGTGTGTGTGTGTGCCAGGAAGGTCATGGCTAAGTGCCTTCCCTGTTTCCAAGGCCAGAGCTCCCTTTACTGCTTGAAACCACATCCCATTCGCTCAGTGAGAGACAGGAGGAGGAAAGAGCGAGATTGTCCACTATGAGTTAAAGATCAAGCCACTTTGAGCTACTCAGTGGATGTGCAGTTTCTGCAGTGTGGACCAAACATTGTCTCTCATGAAACAGAGAATAACTTCTGTCCTCACTAGTGATGGTGAGAGAAAACATGTGAAGCCTTCTTGTGTATTAGCCTGATGTCAATAGCGGTTCATTACCGTACTTAAATGTTCCTAAATGCCCAGAAACACTGGTCAAATAAATTCACAGAAGGCAGTGGTACAAGTACAGAATAATGGATGACACGATGTTCAGAGAGCAAAAGTTAATGCATGCAAGAGGTTGAATGTTGCCGATACGCAAAATAGATGAAAAAGTAGGTTCGTAGCTTCGTAGGTGTGCATGTACCTGAAAGTTAATCAGTGTTTTAACAACAGAAAATTCAAGCAAGCAGAGGTTCTGTCAGCCTAAAAGCTAATGTTGTATTTCAAAGAAATTACAATGGAAGTTGTCCCAAAGTAAAACTTCAACTAAAAATCTCCAGACTGTTGCACAACCACTTGTAACTATCTGTAACTGTGAGGGGGCCTAATCCTTCTTTGTCCCGCTTGTTCATGACACTTGCGCAGAATAATCTTTTATCTAGTAACATCCCAAAGTATTTATGAGTGTAGTGATGCATCATATAACACACACACACACACAGCAGGAGTTCAACCTCTCCACCTGCCTGAAGACAGTTCACTTGTTTGCCAGATTTCATTACCAGTCACTTTGTAGAACCCCTCCCTGTACTCACACACATACACACACACACGCCTCTTTTTCTCATGAAACTTACGTAACGTTCAGTGACATTGTTTGAGTGAAGGGAAGATTCCTATTTTCTTGTTGGGTGACTGCGAGACGTGCTCAGGCTTGTGGAGTCAGTGACAACATGGCACCTGTACAGCGCACTCGACCGTTTGCCTGTTTGAGCTTCAGATACGCTTCCATCTCCCGATCACTGCAGGTTATGTGAGGGGAGAGCCCATCTAATCTCTCCTGTATCAGATTAATGTTTTCCCTCATTGTGTGCTTGCTCAAATGAATTGTCTATACATCTCTATCGATTCTGACCTCAGGACGCATTACATGGAAGCAAAAGTTTTTTTTAGGACATATGAATCATATATATTCTTCATTGCAACACTTGCTATTTTAAAATTAAATAAAATTTTATATCTGATTTTGTTCATTCTTCTGGTAAAACTTTTCTATGTGGTAGTAACAGCAGTATCGTCCTTTGACAAAATAAATCTTTGTTTCCTCATTTTCCTTGTGTGGTTAGCATGCATATTAACTGGCAGATTGTGTGTGTGTGTGTGTGTGTGTGTGTGTGTGTGTGTGTGTGTGGGTTGAGTTGGTGTTTCTTTAGAGTTTCTGAAAGGTTTAAGCATTTGAAGAGCTTCCATAAAGGAGAAATCTGGTGTAAATCAGTCAGTATTCCTGAGACGTTGCTGAGACCTGTTGGTAGATAGGAGAACAAAAGAATTTGGTGCAACGTAGACTGATTTTGGCAGCACTTACTGATGGGGGCACAGTGAAATTTATTTCAGTTTTATTTTCCTGTATATCCATGGGTATATATCCCCTCCCACCCTTTAGTTCTGTTAACCTGACGAAGACCTATACAGTCAAAACGTTGTGTCTAATAAAGTCACTGGAAGCAGCAGCAGTAGTGTGCTGGTATACTTTTTCTTTTCTTAAATTGATGTACTTTTTACCCTTCACCTCTATGGAGTTGGATGTGTGTGCACTATCTACTACTATTTTTTATGTATCCCCATCAGTTTGGCTAATTTGGTCTCTACATTGTACCAAATTATCTTATCATACCTACCAACAACTCTCAGTAACGTCAAACAGCAGAAATATTGATTGATTCACACCGAATTTCCCCTTTAATCTAATTTGATGTTACTCAGCATTCTGTCTCCTGTCCTCCTGCAGCTCGAGGCACCATGTTCTGGTTCCGGTCTTGTGGGCCACTGAGCTCCAGGAGATGGAGGTGAAGAGCGCGGCCAGCCTAGCCCTGGAGAAGCCGGGAGAAGACCCATGCAAAGGTACTGTAGGTCACGACTGTATATCATAGTCAGAATGTAAAGATGGGGAGAGTAAGAAGGAACGTTCATGCAAACCACACTGCAGAGTTATGAGAACGGCCATGTTGAGGAACAGTGATTAGTTTATTATCAAATGCATACTGTACATTGAACATTGTATTCAGAATCTTATGGCTAAGACGTCATTTCCTTTGAGACAAACCAAGGAAGAAGATTTTAAAATAAATAAATAATAAACTCACTTATAATGAAGTTTAACTTCATCAACATGCATCCTACATGCTGTATGTTATAAAATACACACTGTACTGTTCAAAAGTTTGGTAAAAAATTTTGTTCACTGCGCACAGACATTCACATTGGTTCTTTTGCTATGTGTACAGTTCTTTTAAAAAAATGAGTTTTATCAAATTTAGATGTGATAGCCAGCTGCTTACTTGCCCCTCACATGACATGTTATTGTAAGAAAGCCTGGGAATCATCGCAGCTATCAGCAAAATATTGTGTAAAAGATAATGTTTATGACTTTCATGATTATCCAAGAGATGTCCTGAAGGACTGTTATCTTTGCCAATATTGCACAAAGCAGTTACTTGTCATTGCAAGCACTGTACTGTATTTGAATTTTCAGTGTGCTGTATATGGATGTATTGCATTTATACAGTACATGATCCCCAAACTGCTCAGTGTCTACATTGTGGTCACCCTCTAAGTTATATTTAGGCTGTATTCAAGCATAAGCCTAGTCACATTTTGCATTCTCTCTATGTCTTTTACTCTCGCAGTTACACACACACACAAACACACACACAAACACACACACACACACACACACACAAACACGCACACACACACACACAAACACACACACACACACACAAACACACACACACACACACACACAAACACGCACACACACACACAAACACAAACACAAACACATGCCTTCCCACTCTGATTCTCAGCTGATTGCTCGCTCTCCCCGCCCACAGCAGTGATTCCAATCTATCCTGTGCTTTCAATGGAGGCAAAGGGCACCACAAATCCCCCTCCCTTGCCTTGTCTGGCCTCTCTGCCTGTCCCTCAGCAATCCTCATAACTAAATTGTTTTCGTCCCTGGTTCTAACGTACCTGCCCTATCTGTACAGTACATACAGCACAGCCTGCAAAACTAACAGGGAGGTGCTCTCACGCTGCTGTAACCGGAGAAGTCGACGGACCACTAAAGGTCAAGTGTAATGGTTTTATGATGCCACCTGGGAGGCCCCCTCTCTGTGCGACACGCCATCCCCAGTGGCGCTCCCCGTTGGCCGCGAGTGTGATTGGATGAGGAGTTAAGAGAAGGTCGGGGTGTGTGTGTTTGTGTGTGTGTGTGTATGTGTGTGTGTGTGTGTGTGTGTGTGTGTGTGGGGTGGGGGGTGGGGGGGCAGGAAGTGTGCTGTGCCTTTGGCGCATGGGTCATTACAGCCAGCAGCTAAACTCTTACAGATGTGGGGCATAGAGCAGCACAGCACAGCTCTCCTCCAGTCTCCAGTCCGCTCCAGTCAAACACTGGGCAAGGCCTCAACCCCATCGCTCATGGGCACTTCCTGTTCAAGGCCACACATTAAAAAAATAAATAATAAAAAAATTGCCACTGTTGCCATGCCAGCCGGGGAGGTGAGAGGCCTGGAGCCCCATTAAGGAGGAGAGCACTTTTTAATGTGGAAGAAAGAGAGAGAGAGAGAGAGAGAGAGAGAGAGAGAGATGGCTGAGGGGAGACAAAGGGTAGAGGCTCTGCTAACTCAATCTGCACATGTCTGCACGCGGAGCACTGGTGGAAAAGCAGTCTGAAATAACTGCATATACAAGGGTCATTTCAGTCAAAAATTGGGGGTTTGTGCAATCCTGGAAAGCGATTAAGAGAAGTACATAATCAGATGCAGACTAGCTTGAGGTGAAATAGGTGGAAAACACACACACATACACATACAGATCCAGACATACACGCGCACACACACACACACTCACATACAGTATATGCATGCACAGACACGCACACCCATCCACTGTACACACACGCGCACACACACACACACACACACACACACACACACACACACACACACACACACACACACACACAGTTTCTGATTTCTAATGCTCACTCACCCTCCAGCACGGGGTTGGACTGCAGCAGCTGCTCCTTCACCTTGTTCACCTCCTGGCCCTTGCCGCACACGGCCGCCACGTATGACATCACCAGCTTGCTGGCCTCTGGAACACGGAGCAGAGTGAAGAGGAGGGGGTCAAAGGTCACACTCCTCCAGACTAAACACACACCCATGAATGCATAGCCTAAGTAAACACACACCCATATGCATATGTACACACACACACACACACACACACACACACACACACACGCACCCCAAAACATTCCCCTTCAAATCCATCGGCATCAGTCTCTCTTTTTGGGAGGGCCTGTCTTTCCCACCACACCCTGAACTCCATGGCACCCCCACAGGATATTCACAGACATCCTCCCACTGACATCATGTGTTTTATTAGATGGTAGCCATTACTGTGCCGAGTTGTCATTATTCATTGGGGGAACTTGAGTGGTCTCTCCAGGCTCGAGGGAGTGTTGAAGTGAAGCACTGCCCAGAAGCAAGCTTTTTTCTTTCTTTTTTTTTTTTTTTTAAAAGAACAGGCCATCTGAAATAATCCTGGATTGATCTACAATTACTTTTCCATGTCTGGACCGGGGGACGGCTTACGCGTCTGTGACGACTACGGCGGAATCGCCGCGCCGCCTCTGCCGTGACAAGGTTGCTCCCCCTCCCTCAGAAAATCTCCACCAGCTAGACCAGGAGCTTGGCTTGGGTTCGTCTTGCCGTCTACAGTGAGATGTTGCATCGCCGTGATTTAATCAAAACAGGGAGATTTCGACCAAGGGACATTTAAATCATCGTGTTACTCACTGAAGGTTTTTTATTAGGTTTTCAAGCAGAGGGGAGTTGATCTTACAGCCAGTGGCAGCTGCTCCTGGATGTGGGACAAGCCTCACTAGTGTGAGTGGAAGAGTGTGCTGACACAGACAACTACAAACACACATAACCAGAAGCATGAGGAAAGGCCCATGCTGATTAAAACCGAATAAAAGAAATGAGAAATCAAACCGAAAAGGGCACCTCTAACTCTGAAGAGGGAGGGTGAGAGGGAGCGAGGGAAAGAGAGAGAGAGAGAGAGAGAGAGAGAGAGAGAGAGAGAGAGAGAGAGAGAGAGAGAGAGAGACGCAAGATGGAAATGGCCAGCGAGAGGCAAGGCTGTGCTCCAAGGGCGAAACTAGGGCAAAGTCACCCACAGCACTAACGCACACCGAAGTGACATTTCATACGGGCTGAAGAATGACATCAGCACATACCCACTGCCATGGGTAGAACACCCATTCATTGTGCCTCTGATGGTCAGTGCTGCAACACACTATTCTCTACTAGATTCAAAAGACTCCAATAAAATTCCTGTTGGACAAGAGTCTATAGTTGTAGCTGGAGGCTAGGGAAACAGAAAAAAAAAAAAAAAAAAAAACCCTGATGGGTTTCTGAGCCCTTTTGTTGTCGTTCTCAATTCCTGGTCCAAACACCACAAATAACACCGGAGGCCATCATTTATGGCAAATATTCAAAACAGAGTTTCCTGATCTGTTAACCTGAACTCAACTAACTGCAAAATGAGTAAATACTGAAATAATGTATTTGAATGTTTTTCATAACATTTTGAGAAATTTTACATTCTATTGTCAAATTCAGCAGCTCTGTCTGATCACTCACAGACGCACACACACACACACACACACACACACACACGCACATAAATGCAGAGTGAACAACTAGGGAAGTGGCTGGCCCAAAAATACAGCAGGACATGAAAAACAGCACAACCCAACTGAACTGAGCTGAATTAGATCCCAACATCTGACATGTTTTAGGACCAGAACACTGTGTCCTGTACTGTGTGCAGGCAGCCATAACCTCCCATGATCCCAGCAGTCAGAGAAGGCCGTGACTGGAGATGGGCTCTCCACACAGCCATAAGCATACATTGATTAGCCAGCTCTGAGCCGACTAGCACCAAACTCTACTCTGGGTGGTGGGTCAGGCTCATAGACAGACACCAGGGTCACAGAGAATGAGCTTCAGTCATACAGATCTCAGGAGAAAGACTCTCTCAAAGGCGAGGTGGCAGCTGACAGTTGAACCTACTGTAGCTGTTTGCTGCAGAATATTCCGGGGATTTTCTGCTCGCATGCTTAAACTATTACAAACCCGCTGCTGGGGTATAAGTATAGGGTTTTAAAATGGAGATTTCCAGTGAGAAGCACGGCAGAGACTAAAGGCTTACCTCACAGATAAAAGAAGATAAGGGCTCATAAATTTGGAGTAAAACCTCAATTATAAGGGATTTCATTTTAATTGTCCATGGCTTTTTCCATTTCAAACAGGGGAAGATTTTGGAAGCTGAATTATCCAAGTGCAAAATAACAATAGCACCTCCAGTAAAAAGGTATTACGAACATTTTAATGAAGGCCTTAGGAAATTTACTTCATTTATTTCAAGTGAGACAACTTGTCCTCCAAAGTTGAATAAACTCAAATAAAAGATGTGCAATAACAGGGTTTAATGGATAATCTGGCAGATCCATTTTATTGTCCACACCATCAGTGTGTGAATGACTTGCCCAGATCTCCGACCTCTGTATATTTTCACAGCTACACAGGGAATACTACACCAGAGCACAGAGGTCATAAAAGTGAAATGCAAGACAGAGTTGTTAATAAGTCTTTAAAAAGTGCTTTGTTAATACTGTAACTTAAGAGGCTTCATGAGGAACAGAGGACAGACAGGGAAGATCAAGCAGGGTGTGAAATCCATTCAAGAGAGATTAAGGGGCATTTTCCAGAAAGCCCCAAACAAGCAAACTCTTTCCTTAATAAAAGCCCAGGTGGCTACAGTCGCCTGGGATTCACCCACATCTCCCACCAAAAAATGTCTTTCAGCATGCAATATCATCCATATATCTTGTCTGTACGGTAATCAGGCAGTGCTCTCCTTTTCCCCTTCAGTAGATGAAAGGACAACATGGGAAAGGCATTTAGAATATCAGCACAGTAGGAAAGCACTTACTCGGCTTCTCCTTTGTTTCTGTGTGGTCAAATTGTGCCTGTGTGTTTGCACAGACACAGAGTTTGAGTACACAAAAACATTGTTTCAGGTGCAAACCTTCCCCAAAATAACTCCCCATAACAGAACATGCTCAAAATAGCTCTGAGAAAACACCAAACACAATTCTTGCTGAGTCCTCCCCTTGCGAGAAAATGAAAAAGTTGACCTCCTGTCATCACAGACCTGCTCAGAACTTTGCGAGTGATCTGCGAGATCCTTAGATAATGCACTCCAAACAGACGCCATTGGGCTCCCGGCGCTTTCTCTAAGCCATAATGGCTTGTGCGAGGGGTTTGTCTTGGATGTGTTCACCCACCTGTCTTGCCGGCTCCGCTCTCCCCCGTGATGAGAATGCACTGGTCTTTGTCCTGGTCTCGCAAAGATCGGTAAGCCTCATCAGCCAGAGCATAACTGTGGGAGACAGACAGAAGACACAAGCTTTAAGTTAAGGGCCAAAGGTAAATTTAAAACTTAAAGCAGAATGCTTCATGGCATAACAAAACGAAACTGAAAACACAGACTGGGAATGTCCTCCTGGCACAAACTAGATGCTAACTGAAGATGCATAAAAACACACTGTAAACACCAACAACATGCTAATTGACCTATGCTTATTTTCAGCGCAAGCCATGATCTTCTATAATATAATTTTGCATTGAGAAAGTGTATGTCTGGTGTTTGTTTTATGCATTTGGCTGGATGGAAAGGGGAAGTTGGTAGCTGGCAGAAGGGAGCAGGAATGCCAGTAGAGTCCACATGTTGACTAATCAACAGCAGACTGATTCTCACACATAGAAAGTGGGACAATCCAATGTGTTGTACTTTAACATCATAAGCTTGCATTTAGTACTTGTGGGGTTCATTAAAGCACAGCATTGTTTTTTTTATTATTTTTCTTGCAAGACTGCCACCCTTGTAGCTAACTGGATGAAAAATTCAAATTCATGTTGGTTTTTTTTTCATGGATTTCATCTGACCCTTCATCTAGAATGTTGATGCGACTAATGAACAATGCAAGAAAGTTCATCTATCAAGAGTTCAAGAGTGCTTTGCATTAACTGAGGTAAACAGAGGAGATGGCCATTCCCATGAGAACACTACTTTCTTGATGAAGTTGACCATAAATACAGGCACACGGTTCAGTGAATTTTTCGTCAACAAAAATTGAGCTGCATTGTACAGAAATTCCAGGACAGTGGCACAATAGAAAAGTGGGTCATATGCTCCTGTGATAAGGCTGACACACTGAACACAACAATGTTATAATTATAATTGATTTGCTATAGACCACCAGATAAATGCAGACCACCATAGGGGGGGCTGGTGGCTGGGTTGGTGAGAGTGAGAGAGAGAGAGAGCGAGAGAGAGAGAGAGAGAGAGAGAGAGAGAGAGAGAGAGAGAGAGACAGAGAGAGAGATGGATAATGCTCATTGCATGACATGGATTGGACTGTAATCTTGTTTGTTTGTTTGTTTGTTTATGCATTGTTTTCCAGAGGGTGGAACTCTCAAAGTGTCTCTGTACTCAAGATCACAGAGGGCCGTAAAGCAGTTTCCACACAATGCAGCTCTTTCTTCAGAGCTCCTCCAAACAAGAGACACAAAACTCCAAATCCAAGCCATTTATGTTGCCCTCTTTTTCACTCTGTACATTTCAACACTCATTACTCAGGAATTTTCCAGAACCACCACTAATAATAGCTGTTATGGTAGAGGAAATGTTGCATGGTAGATTCCCCTCCCCCCCTTCTAAATTCCCCTAAATTCATAAATGGTTGGATCCAAGCAGCAGTGGTAATGAGCTCCATGGCGCTGGGTTATGAGGGTGTACAGGAGAGGACAGCTACAGACAAGGCTGGAGTTTAAGGCCCACTGGTGCAAAAAGTGACTGTGGCTTTGTCATGTTAAATATCAACTATATTTCCAGCTATGGTTCCAGTTATGAATCTGGACATCTGGGACAAGTTCTGTGTTCATCAATGCAGTGTGTATGTGACACATTTATAAGGAATTCATTAGAGTAGAGTTTCCCAGTTTGGAACTGAACATCCTGACCTACATGACTCCTCAACGAGGAGTGTGACTCCCAGTTGAGGGAGTAATATTTCTCATTCAAATGTTGCAACAAACTGCAAGAAACATGCTCCGATGACCACCAAGTTAAGTGCTTCCATGCTCATACAAGAAGCAGAAGTCTGCGATCAACAGCAAGCAATTCATTCTTGCACTTTTTTTTTTTTTTGAGTAATCTAAAATTTATATTTTGAGTAATCTCTAAAATCTATACTTTTCTACAGTTGCTGTACATCTTTAAAACCGCTATCTGAGAGGCAGGGGGAGAAGGGGAGGACTAACCACAGATGTCCCTTGGATTGTTTAGTGAAGTTGAAGCAAAGTTGTAGTCAGTGTGAAAGGGGTCTGGGAACAGGGCGGTGGTCTGAGAGAAAGACAGACTGAGAGCATGGGACATTACATCACAGCTGAAATGTGCAAAGGCTCAGGGAACAGATGTCTGGGCTTTAGTGAAAACAGCCGAACCGCTCGACATGAGCTTGACAAAAGACAAGCATCACCCAATTACCCTCCTCCCTCAGACATGGGGACGCGAGGAGGGGGGAGAGGGTTTGGTCTGCTGGAGGGAAATTTGCCAAATTAGCTGTGCTGATCCAACATGACGCATCAGGCCCTGCCAACACACCCCTAAATTACTGTCGGTGGGGTGAGCAGGCCGCATGAATATGAATGGCTGAAATCACAATATGAATAGCCCTCGCAAGCTGGTGCACGGGGGATCCTGGAGGGCTTTCAGAGGGGTCCTGAGAGGGGGGCCTGGAAAGAAAAGAGAACACGGACACTCCACTGGCAACAAAGACTCCTGCGACACGTGTGTAGTGTCTGTCTGCAACTCTCACTTAGCTGAAAAAAGGCCACAAATTCATTGCATGTTTCTCTGTCTGACTGCATTTGCCAAAGAAAATCACAAACAAGTCGACAGCTCAAGTTAGTCCACATTTAATGCAATAAATGCACTTAAAGAGGGGGAAAAGAAAAGCAGCCACAATTTGCACAAAAGAACAGTAAACCATTACTCTATGCATGTAATGAACAAACCCCTTGTCACTGGTAGGAGTGTGGCGAATTGAAATCACAGGGGGCCACCGGGACACATCAAAGGCCAGTATGAGCCAGCAGTGTCTCACAGCCTCCACATCATACACATACACAGAGATAGATTCAGAGAGAGAGAGAGAGAGAGAGAGAGAGAGAGAGAGAGAGAGAGAGAGATAGATAGATAGATAGATAGATAGATAGAGACAGAAAGAGAAAGAGAGAAAGAAAGAGAGAGAAAGAGAGGTGGGTGTGGCAGGGCGGGGGAGGGGAGGGCCCTGCCTCGCTCCCAATGATCACACAAGTTGTGGGGCCCCACAGCTGTAATTTACAGCCTCCTCGTGGCAGTGGTGAAGGCACAAAGCCACCACATGAGGCAAGCCGGAGAAAATAGCCATCGCCCTTCTTCTTCTGGTCACCCCCGAGGAAACCAGCGGGATGATGGGCAGATTGACCTCCACACTTGCCCTCAAAGCTGAGGGTAGAGAAGTTCTTTTCAGGGCACCCACATAACCTTTGGTGAGTGGTTTCATGCTGAAGCTTTAAGACTGGCAATGGCGGAAGAATCGGTACCCACCCTGAAAACCTTATGGGGAACTGCCTTTCACATTATAAAAGCAGCAAAAAAAAAAGCGAGAGCTGTTCTTTAAGAAGAAATGCACCAGATGTCCATGAGCTGAACCAGAAAAGCAGCTAGAGAAAAAACACACGCAATAAAAGCAGTCAATTGTTTCATAAGGACATAATGGTGCTATTGTATAGCTGTCAGGCTAATGTTTGCCCGTTCTGGGTGCAGTCTGAGCTTACTCTGCCTGCCGTACAGTAAGCTCCAGGATATCCGCAGGTCGTGCTAATTGAGCCTCGGTGGAAACGAGTCTTTCCTGTCCGTGAGGCCCAGGTGGCACTGGGACGGGCGCATCGGCCAGAGCACAATGGAGCCTGCGCTTACTCACAGGAAGGAGTTCCCCATTGCCAGGTGACCTGATGGACCTCACAGACCAAGACGTCTGCTTTTCCACTATTGGTGGCCCATTACTGCTGCTACTACTGCTACTGGAGACCCAGTGGTTGGCTTTGCCCAACATTAGGTCACGCTGAATGGAAAATGTATGAGCCATTATACTGTATCATGCCATCTAAAAATGGCCAAAGCGGGGCTGCTGTAGCCAGTCATAAGACCTAAGGGAAGCAGCCCCAAGACTGAGCAGGCAACACATAAACTGCTGAGGGCTCCTACAGAGAGGAATCATCAACAATTAAACATATACAGTGGACTGGACAAACTTAATCATTCCCAAGTACATTTAGTGATGTTAAAAGGGCCATTTAGGCCACAGTGTCATCCCATCTCCAATCCAGCTCTATGAACCTCCTCAGCTACAGATATTAAAATGTCAGCAAACAAACCATACACCCTGGCAGGGGGATAATATCTTTAATTCTTATCAGACTTGACTGCAGGCCTTTTCACAGAGGAAGCTTAGGCTATCCATACTGAAAATGCCACCATAAACTGACAGTGCTCTTTTCAACACAGCCCACAATCACAGTCAGTAACGCAATACATCAGTTCAGGAACTACTACCCAAACTCTTTTGTTGAACCCTTTGATTTCAAATGACAAATGCCCTCACCAAACAGCTGCCACATGAGAGAATATAACATATGGGGTAATATAAACAAAATGAGAATCTCATGATAATCTCAGATAACTGTTTCACAGTAGCCCCTGGGGCCATCTGTGTTAGACCTGCTGCTGGTCGACCAGAACAACACACACACCACAAGTACACACACACACCACACACATATACAACACACACACACACACGCACACACACACACACACACACACATCCTGAGGAAGATGGGAACAGAGGAGCGAGTCAGTGAGGCAGGCTGTTTTTAGCCTCCCTGGAGCGGATGCCTTCGCCGTTTCCTCCCGTCTGAGCTCTGACTCAGCTTTTCTGGCCAGGCGGCGTGGAGCGTGTGTCCAGCGGGAGGCCAGAGGTAGAGTGGGGCCACCCGACTCACATCACACACTCTGGGGGAGCAGAGAGAGCGCCTGCTGGGACACTTCCACAGCGCCGCTGGAGATCCAGATTCATTTACAGGTGGGTAGACAGAAAATGAGAGTGTTCAGATCCAAGTCTTTGAGGTTTAGTGTGTTATTTTTCTCTTTTTTCTTTTTCTCATTCTTCCTCCCCATTTAGCTCTTCTGTTATCTATAAAACTATTGTAGACAGGAAACAAAGCTTACTTGATGAGCTTTCCTTTTTTATCATTGTCTATTCTAGAACTTTCTTCAGCATTGCCATGGTTGGAAGTAAACTTAAGTTGTACACATGAAGACCATGCATTCTCCAACAATCACAGCTTATGGCCACGTTGGCTGTCAAGCTTTCAATCATTCCTTGCAATGGCACTTAGTTACCACTGGAACCCTCCATTCACCACCCAGATCTCTGCTGCCATCGCTCAAACACTGCCCCCTGTGTGCTGCTGTTCTCCTGGTGTCCTGTGGTGAGCACATCCTCCATTCATCTGAACTCACTCCTGAGGAAAGAGCTACTCTCTAGTTTCTACACTCAATTTGGGCTGAAGCTGATACTCAGAGTCAGGGAACTAAACTATAAGATAACAGATAGAGAAGACAAACTGAAAAATTCATAAAAAAAATGTCAGAAGAGAAGGGTAAATAAAAGCTTTTCAATTAAAAACAGAAAGTGATTATGAAAAAATAGAAACTGATCATGGAAAGAGCAGGCCAACGTCTTGGCTCTGAATGGCACGGAATCACTTGACCTGGCGGGCAGTTAACTTTGGCCTTAGCCTGACCCCTTTGCGCACCGAATAGGTTCCAGTGGAATAGCACTGGCCCAGACTACAGACAGGCCCATTGTGGCTGCGGCTATGGCAGGCGCTGCAGTCAGGAGAGAACCAGCACATGTACTGGGCAAAGTCTGTTTGGCAAAGTCCCACTCCAGGAAATGAGCGAGGGAGATGGGGGTGGGCCAGGGGTGGAGAGGTGGGATGGCAGGCTTACGAGTGTGAGGAGCTACATTTCTTTTGGGGGCAAAACCCCCTTCTGTGTGAGGCCTCTCTGTCTGTACTGTGGCTGTTCTTTAAACTGTGCCTTGGAGGAGCATTGCTGTGAAAACAAGAAATGCTCTGAGGCAAGATGCTGATGCAAGGGCAGTCAACAGTGCCACTGAGTGTGTTTGTAAGCTAGTGTGCATTAACTTCTAGCTAGTGGGAGCATTTAAAAAAATATTAATCTCGCAACCATAATCTGATTTTTAAAAGAAGACTCTAATTCCATCTAATCCACGTCTATTTCAA
>JAVQKI010260247.1:0-14107 GCA_036025975.1 Nematalosa erebi
GAAATGACATATTACATTATTATCAGATCAAGTATGATAAGTGACTACTGTTAATATGCTGTAAAAAAAAAAAAAAGAAAAGATGGTTATCTTATCTTTCAACCAAACAGTGAGTCTGAATTTCTGGCAGATGTGATCTTGAAGAGCCCTCACCAAAGTCAGCAAGTTTTAGCTCTCCTTTGTCATTGATGAGCAAGTTTTGAGGCTTCAGGTCTCTGTGCAGAATTTTCCTCTTATGGCAGTAAGAGAGGCCACGAAGCAGTTGGAACATGAAGATCTGTAAGGCAACCCAAATAATAATAATAATAATAATAATAATAAAATATTACTCTGATGTAGTGGGAGTAAGTGGTAGGTATGCTGTGGATCGTCATCAAAATTATAATGAGGAACAGGAGCAAGGTGTCTTGCCTTCACATTGTGCATACTCATGAGGCTTCCACAGCTATCCAGGTACTGCTTCAAGTCACTGTCCTGGAAAAAGACCAATAAAGACAGCAAAGCTCAGCGCTGTGAACATTCACTTATTTCATTCACTGCATCTCAGCCAAGCTCTCTACATGTATATCTCATGGGTAAAGGTCATGGTCATTATATACGTAATTCCACTAAATGCAAATCTACTGACACATCATTCCCTAGGATTAGTGTTGTTCCTGGCATATTTTAGTTAAAAATCCCAAAGAATCTCTATTTTTATCATTTCACATAACATCTGTTGACTTTAACTAGTTTAGAATAATCCTCCATCAGTTGCCACAGAAGTGTGATTTTTTTCTTTCCTGCAGTGAAAGTAGCAGTAGCTCTATAGCCATACTCAGCTAAAGCCCTCTTCACACAAACATCACCATGATAATGTGCTTACCAGGTACTCAAAGACTAAGGTGAGACAGCGGTCAGTGTGGATTATGTCGTGCAATGTCACAATGTTGGCATGCTTCAGGTTCTTCAGCAGGGAAACTGTTTGGCAAAGACAAAATTCAGATATTTATTGCGAAGGGGCATTTTACTCACAAATAATTTACATGATTACATTTAGTAATGAAGTGAACAAAGTAGCTTTGTCTTTTTCTGAGATTTATATATGAGAAATATATTTTGTAGTTTTTGGTACACTTGAGAATCAAGCTGTCCTCTAGCCCTGCTTTTCTCTCTAGTCACACTGGGGGGCAGTAGTGTTCCACATTGCATCGGCCTGAGTGGCTCAAGGGTGTTGGGTGCCCTCATCAGTGACGTCCAGACAGCTGCCACCAGACAGGCAGGTCCCATCTTTTGATTGTGTTATCCAAACTCAATTATTCTCAGTCCTTTAATCTCATACCATTCTGGCAGCTTGCCAACTAGTCTCGCAATGTGGCAGTACATTAATGTCGCTTACCATTGTTGGAACTCTCATAAAAATCAACCGTATATCTTCAGGTGAGACACAAAGGCTCTGCAGCCTGGACCACTTTGACATTAGCTATCAAAATCACACTGGTTTTATTTACAGCATCCAAACTTTGTTATGCTTTAATATGTGTAGATAGCCTATTCCTAATTTCCTAAAATAAAAGGCTGTGCAATAGGTAGATTTGTAGCAGAAGGCAACACCTAACCATTAGCCTGGCCATTAGCAAGGATCACAGAATTGCCAGGAAGTCTCTATGATATATGTCTGTGTATTTCATCTAGAAACTCATTAGCATGTTAGCATTCACACTTTTAAATGTGCCCACACACTGACAGTACAGCTCAAAACTTCATAATTATGCTTGGTTGCTGAAGTTAGAAAAAACTGTTAATGTTGTTTACCAGCTCAGTGTAGGTGAACAGCTGACTATAAGTTGCATTCTAAAACTTAAAACTTAAAGCCTCGTGATTTTGATATTAGCAGCAAACAGACCAACAAATGGACAGCTGGCACTAACTCTCTTTAAAAATCTTAAAATATCTAACCCTTTGTTGGTGAACTGTATAGATTTGGTAGGGCTGTAAGTTTCATGTCAAACTTCCATCGCCAAATAGACTGTATTAATGTGTCTCATATTCCCTGACATAGTGTAGACATAGTGCGCATGTGATCAGACCAAACTTTCCGAGGGCAAGAAGTGTGTCAGAGGCCACAGCAGACAGTAGGTCAAAGGTGAGTTCTCAAAACTTCATTAAGCACTCACACCCACGGCAAGCCACCACAAGCAGTTCACAGATCTCTGCTTCACACACACAGCCCTATCAATCTGTGTGATGAGTCGCTCCAGAACTGCCTTGTCTAGAATGGGAGTAGCTAGCATCAGTGTGAGGCTGAATCCTGATGATTCCCTTAACCCTGAGCCCTGATCCCTCTGAGATACAATTAGCATGAATAAGGCAATCTAGAAGCCAGTGATTAAGCAAATTCATGCCAGTTAAGTTTTTAAGGATTCAGAGGCTTAGAGCATAGGGAGGACATTTGGATTAAGACAGATGTGGGGTGATGGTATGTGAACTCTGTGCTCCGAGGGTGTTACCTTCCCGTATAGCCGTGCAAGGCGCTCCCTCCTCGTGCTCCAGACGGATCTCCTTCAGAGCCACAAGGTTCTCTGTAAGTTTGCTGCGTCCCTTGAACACCGTGGCATAGGTGCCCTAAACACACACACACACACACACACACACACAAGAAATGTTTCAAAAGGCAGGGTCATAATGTCAGCTGATGTCCTTTGGCTCTGTTTTGTTCAGCCAGCTAATATTCTCCTTCACTGTATTTCCCCAGTTGAGGCTGTCAGACCTTACAATGCCCTCTGCTCTTTACTCAAAGTCAAGGCAGGATCACATGTCTCCATTCTCACCCTACTTTCACAGAGATGCTTGATAATAATAACTCCTGACAAGTTCATTGTGGTTTTACATTTGCAGGCTAATTTGAGTCTAATAAAGAGGTCGTGCTACCATAACATTTTGAAAGCCAGCTACTCTGCGGAGGCTTTTAAGGCTATTTGAATGAAGAATTACATTGACTGTGAAATTTATATCTTATTACGACACCTGATATGCAACAGAATAATATCAAGGGGCCTGGTCTTATCAGCCATTGGTCTAAATATAATCTCAGCAGATTCTGTTGTCAAGTTTTGT
This sequence comes from Nematalosa erebi, assembly GCA_036025975.1. NCBI lineage: Eukaryota > Metazoa > Chordata > Actinopteri > Clupeiformes > Clupeidae > Nematalosa > Nematalosa erebi. The sequence continues at coordinate 3,097 of JAVQKI010260247.1, forward strand.
AATGGACTGGTTTGTCTGGGTCCACATTACCATTTACACAATGCTTACATAACCTAGTGAAAGAAAAAAAATCACATCCTGAAATATTTACCTCACCAAGTTTCCCGAGTTTTACGTAGGTCTCAAGTTTCCCGAAACCAATGTCTGACTGTAGGAAGGACACAAGATAAATTCAATGTTAGCTTGTTTGCACTGCAATTATTTGTTTCACTCATATACATTACAATGAGGTTTTAAAGAACAGCAAACCTAACTGCCAGATACTGAGATTGGATCACAACACAATAATTGGTCAGACCCAAGGTCAGTATCTGAATAGTGTGCAGATGAGCATACTTGAATGAATGTTAGCATGTACAACGCAACAATTTTTTAAACTTTTAAAAGTAGCCATTCTACTTTGCATGAGTGCTGAGAGTCTAACTCTCAGCCCCCATACCCCCACCCACACCACACAGACACACACACACCAGCATCGGCTAATAAAAATGCGTACTGACCAGCGAAGCCCGCCGGGACATGCGGCTGAGAGGTTTGCAGGGCTCTGGGCTCTCCACCTGCAGCTTCTTCAGAAACTCTGGGGGCAGGCGGATGTCCATGGGCAGAGACATGCGTTTGCTCACGTCCTGCAGCACAGAGTTGCATATGGTATCAGCACACCATATTGTACCTATGTACCAACTGTATATGAGTCAGCAAACCTCTTGTTGACCCAGACAGTGGGTCTAAATCCGAAGAACTGATGACAATGAAAACGTAAATAATTCAAAACCAACCAATGTCCAGGAAAGGATAGTCTTGCAGAATAGCAGATTCAGAATCAGGATATGAATGAGAGGAGAGCGAGATCTCACCAAAATCGAAAGCATTTGTGTACAGAGATACAATCTTATCAAATCCCATAGAGCCTGAAACTAGATCCCAACAGACTGTCTTTCTCACCAACATATCCATGGCTCTATTAAGTTTACCTGTAAACTTTGGTGGTCTTACCATGGGAAACAGATGAATGCATTTAGAAACCCAACCCAGTGTTTTGTCAACAATTATGTAGGACTCTGAAACTGTTCCTGTTGATGAAACAACCCCACCATGCAGAGGTATTGATTTACACATGGAGCGGAAAGGTTATGATATTTTATTTTGCTATATGAAGTATAGATCTATATCCACATCGACTTTACATCTGGTACACTCCACTCAAACAGGCCAAATCTTGTTAAAGTCGTTACCTGTAGCCCATATTCTGTTTAAATCTGTTTGAGTTTTTAACATATCATTGGTCATTGGTCAAGTTGTACAGTTAAAAGCACCCATTTTGCAATCAGGGAATTAACAAGAATTTAGCAAATAAAGTGGCAGATGCTTTTATCCAAAGCTAAGGCCTATAGTATCATATCTGATATATCAGAATGAATGGATGGAAGTCCAGATGTCTGTCTAGGTCAGGTGCACACCTGGGAGTTATGTCTCTGAGTGAAGTGCCTGCCATCCCGACACTAAAAATGAAAGCACTTCAGGCATTGTAGATTGACCTGAAAGGCCTCTCCTTCCATTATTTTGCCCAGTTGCATTGAGAAGCTGAAGGGAGAGAAAGAGAGTGTAACTAAAAATAAATCATTGTTTTTTTGCCCTTCACACTTGATCAGACTAAGCTGAACAGGTGGTAATAGTCGGGAGGCAGAAAGGTGAATGAAAATGATAAAGATGATTCTCACTGTGCAGGCAGAGTGCTGATTAATTGAAGTTATGACCTAGCAAAGTCACCAGGCAACAGCTGAGTCTCAGAGGATGTTACTCAATTCATATGAAGAGCTAAAATGCCCTTGCAAAGAAAACCCTGTGTCTTGGGGAGCAGAGATTTCTACAGTTTAATGAAGATGGGCTTAGATGTTATTGTTGCCATATGTTACAATGATTGGATAAGCACTAATTACCAACACACACACACACACACACACACACACAGACATTAACAAATACTATTACACATACAGTAAATCTGTGTCTGCCTTGCAAAATTAATTTAAAGATATTTGTCAAAAAATCTAGACACACCCTAGCATTAGCAAATAGTTTTGCTCAGCCGATACATCTAGAAACGCAGCACTGGGGCCGTAGTAGGTCTACCACTGGTCTTACCTAGGCTTGGTAAGGTCACTCACAACACTCTGTCTTTGTAGAGAGTCCTTGGGCATGATAACTAAAGGGCTGTGACGGTGCAAATCAACTAGATAGCCAAGGAATGGCACTCGTTGTAATCGGCTTTGGCATCTCTTTTGGAAGAGTCAGACTCTGGGCTTTACTTTGAAAGTTGAGCAGAAAAAAAGACACTTGTTTCAAAGATATTTGCTGTTTTGCTGTACTGCTCTCATTGGTCATAGTGCTATCCAGTTTGAAAGAGAATCGCTGATTTCACCCATCGGATTGAGCCCAGTCTATCGGTCATAGCCAGATTATACATTTTTATGTTATGGTCTGACTTGTCAGACTAGAAAAAAAATATTTTCACACCTCCAACAGAAGTTGCATATTGGAAGTATTTGAAAGCTCTGAATCAGTCCCATGCAGTGCAGCCTGAGCTCAAAGTAAAAAGCAAACAAAACAGGTTCTCTCCACAATCTTATCAGCACATTTCCCAGACATGTACTCTTGAAACAATGATTGGCGGTCACACACAGGCCTGCAAGACCACATTTTTGGTTTCTCAGACGTCGAGAGTCGTGCTTTACCTCCATGGAGAAGCGTCGGAGCTGGTGTTTGCTTCGGTAGTGCAGATGGGTGGGAGACTGGCCTCCATCCTCAGGTGTCAGTGACTGTGGCTCTGGATGCAATGATGGCAGACCCAGGCTGTTGGGCACTAGGTCTAAGAGAAGAAGACAGCATGTAGTTTTTAATCTCAGTTGTGAACTTGGTATAACAAAAATGTAATCTATCTAGGCACTTGACAACACCATGAAATCTCAGAATCATGAGGTGCTGTGTTCAAAGGAGGAGTGGCGATCACACAGAGTGATTTCAGCCATCTTCCTAACAGAAGAGACAGCACAGATCTATGCATTGTTTGAAGACAACAACAGATGTGGAAAAAAGTATAAAGCCATATCATTCTGACAGAGGGACTTTTATTTTGGGGAAAAAAGAAAAAGACTATCATGTAATTTCTCACTTTGTCTGTGGCATTTATGTGCACACAGCTGCACTGAAAGACTTAGAGCTAGCCAGCGCTATCAGGCCTAAATTGGAGTGTCGTTTCAAGAATGGAACTAATCTCAGTACAATATCTTAACTCAGAGACAGCTGATGCACAATAACATCCATTCAGACGACACCTCTTCGGTGCATAGCATGCCCAAAACTCTTTTTCTTTTTGCCACCCTCCCCCGACAACAGATAAGGCATTGTGATAACCCTTGCACAAAATAGGATCCCCAGTTGATATATTATGTAATTCCTTTTGAAAAAAAAAAAATGAAAGCCTACAATCTTCAACTCTTTGAAAAGAGCTCAGTGTAAAAAACTTCTACCCAATAATTAGTCTCATACTGAGTAGCTCTGTCTGTCTGGTGATCTCTCCTTCTGTCCTGCCTCATTAGGATATGATTTCATTAACGCTGACATGTGTCTGTGTAATTAGAGAATATAACAGCATCTGGGTGATGATTGATCCAGTGACACGATGGCAGTGGGGCCAGTCTAGCCATGTGTCCATGGCTGTTGCCTTCGTTACACCGGCCCAGGAAGCAATTAACACACTCGTATCAATTACCACGCAATTATAGCGTTGCACTTTTTGCCGTCGTCCATCTGAATGTGTGTCAATCCGCTGCCCTTTTTTTCCCGTATAAGTAAGTGGCATGTCAACGAGACTGTCAAAAAACGAATCCAATTACAACTCTATTAATCCATAGTGGACATTGCTCTCCCATTGCACATGACGGAGCGATGACACTGTTGTCAACCTAAAGTCCTTAATCCCCACCCTTACCCTCCCAGACCCGTAAAAAAAAGTTTTCTTTGGAGGTGAGACATTGCAAAACGGCTTTTCTAATCTGTCACTTCGGATTTAGTTGGTGTGTTGAAAAAAGGCCTCAAGAGACACAGACCACCTCCACACACACACATTCACACACACATCCCTGCAGCAGAGAGGTGTAATTAAGATCAAGCTCATTATATGAGCTGCAGCTGGCAGCGTGTGTGTGTGTGTGTCACGCTGAGGCCAGGCCCGTCATCTTTCATTAAACTCCTGTCCTTCTCTCCCTTCCTATCCCCCCTCTAGCCACCATGCATCCATATTAGACCGGGATAGAGTTTGCCCACATGAGGTACTTTTTGAGAATGTAGCCATGAATTGAGATGTCTTGAGTGCAAGGGAGAGTCTGTATGGATTTATAGAAAGACAAGGTGATGGATGAATCCATCCATCTCTTTCGACAGCTAGGTCTCTTCCTTAGGGCTTAAATTAGGGGTGAATCTTACCGTCCCCCCTAACGGCAAGTTCAAAGACTTAACTGGCATGCATTAGCCAATCATGAATTCCATTCATGATGAGTGTTTTAGAGATTGGAGTTGAGGGGGCATTGGAATTCACCCTTGGTCATCATGAGATGCCTCACAGAGATTCAAGAAGCTACCGGTTATCTGAAAGCACAGAAACACAACTGGATTAATCCCAGTGCCCCCTAAACCACTAAACCCTGAACCCTCAAAGTCTTAATTGGCATGAACAGGCTATGTGATTTGCTGTTTCATGCCAATTAAGTCTTTGAAGGCACAAGGCTCAGGGTTAGGGGAAACATTAGGATTCAGCCTAGGGTTAGCATCTGGCAGGTATATATGCCCTTTCAACCCCCCAACCTCATACACTGTCACTCCCTACTTGGATCATCCACTCCATCCCTCTGCCCCTGATCAAAGCCCTGCCCATTCATGTCATGTCCAGGTGGTGATGCGGGTGTTTGTTTATGTGTTGTCTCTTCAGCTCTGTTTCCTGGCTGAAGGATGTGAGAGACATGGTTAATGTGAGCCAAGCCAAGATATTTAAATGCATTGTGTAAGAATGTGGGATGCCAAAATAAAAGGCATACACAAGCAACAGAAGACACTCAGGACACTAGTCACAGCAGTAATGACATAAAAGCTTTACTTGAATAGGTCAGAAAAAGAGGCGAGACAGTGCAGTATTTGTCACTAAATAATGCTTTCTGAGAGTATGTGTAATGTGGATAAACCATCCTTCAGTTTCCCGAACAAAAGGATGGCCAGACGTGTAGCATGTCTTTTTCATGCCACGTACTTTCATTTCATTCCTCTCTTTTCATGTGCCTCGCATCCCCCCAACCCCCATCTCCTGCACCCCCGCCCCAGCCTCCACGTGGACAAAAGATCACCCACTCGCCTTTATGTCAAAGGCAGCTTTTGAAAGCATGTTGGAGCCCATTGCTGTGATCAAAAGCTTCCTTGCCACCTCACTCCGCGCTTAATTAGGCTAATTCCAAGCCCACCTCCACATGCTATTTGGTAACACACAGGGGGAACAACACCTTGATTGACTAGAAATGAAAAGCTACTGTAATTCTCAAGCTACTGATTTCATTTCAGTTGTTACAAAAAAATAAAAAATACATCTTCAGTGCTACAAATGTAATTCGCTACCAATATGACTACATTACATGATGTTTAACTTCATGTTTAAAGCCTGGTCTTTTGTGATAATGTTTTATATGCTTATAGGATCCAACAGTGGTTGAGATGCCTGTTGCAATTTAATTACTGGTTGCTATGGGGACCACAAGAATGAACAAAAGCGGTGTCAAAATGAGGGAGAAGAATAGCAGGAGCTTGGTTAGAAGGTAAATGCACTTGCTTACACACACACACACACACACACACACACACACACACACACACACACCTCTGCTTCTGTCATGCCCCCATATTTCTTTCTCTCTTTCACACACTTACACCTACACATACAATGACTGTTAATTTATTCCTCCACTCATCCACACACCCACAGACAGGTTGGAGTGATGGTACAATATTCAAACTTAAACCACGCAGACAATCTTGTCAAGTCTACAGGCTAGACTCTCATAAAAGACAGAGAGAGAAAGGGAGGGAGGCTAATTAAGGGAAGTCCCATTGCGTTTGTTGCTAGCCTGATAGCCATATAAGGTTGTCAGGTAAGGAAATGATGTCTGGACAGGATGATGTTTCTGAGGGAAGGCAAGGGCAAGGGCTGGACACTGGATGGACCGACAGAAAGGTTGCACCACTGCAAGGCCTGCCTTCCTTCATTTACACATACAAAGGCACCAATCCCCCCCCATCATTTCAATATCACAGCGTCCAGCGAAGACACTTTCATCTAACACACAGTAATTGGGGTCAGTGGAGGCGAGTCTCCCCCGCCCCGGGGGGGGGGGGGGGGGGGGGGGGGGGGGGGCCCCGAGCGCGACCCACCACCATCACCGCCTGAGCCACTGCTGCTCCCACTGCTGCTTGTGTCCCCATCTAGGTGTGTGTGTGGGTGTGTGTGTGTGTGTGTGTGTGTGTTCTTTTTTCCTCTCCTGCCTCTGTTCTCTCCCTGGTGCCATCGATGAGCATTCACAGTCACGCCTCGCTCAAGCCTGCTGCTGTCTGGAGATGAGCGACTGGAACACAGGAGTCCAATTTAATGTTGCTAGTCGGCAAAGCGCATGTGACTTCATTAAAAGAAAACAACTGGAAGATGTCAGCGCTTTGATTTGTGTTTTCATAGTCCCTACTGTCTCCAATTACTTTGACACGTGCAAAGAAATGAATCATTGTTTGGGATGTTCACAAATGTCTGCTCGAGAAATGTTCTCATAATCACACAATACTTAGGGCTACTGTAAGTCTGATCCACATGACGTGATGATTAAGCAGTATTAATCACAGCATTAATCTTTGAGCTGGCTGGTGTACTTCTTTGAGTTTCGGCTGCCATACCCTTGTCCTTCTGTTTTGCGACTAGGAAGTGGGTGTGTGTGGAATGTGAAGGTTTCGCCAGGCCCAGTACGGTGTGTTTGAAGTGTATGAGGCGGATCCGCCCCTGGCAGAGCCGGAACGACTGGCCAATCAGCTGCATCGTCCTCGCCACCATCAATGCCAGAGAAAAAAACCTCACCTTGGTGAGTCAGCCAGTCAGATGGTGAGTTGGCACCAAGCAGCGGCAGAACCGGTCACGCTACAACGGCGACAACACAGCTAATTGCCGAGTCTGTCGGTGGTGGAGTTAATTGATTTGAGGAAGATGAGGTGGCTGGATTAGAATGGCATTCCCCGCCGGTCTGCTTGAGGGGCGAGCGGGGGACCACGCTCGCTCGCTCGCTCGCCTGCCCCAATGTATTGTAATTTTATTCATCCCCTCAAATTTGCAAATGAAAAAGATGCCATATTCATAAAGAGCAAATGGGAGCGGACAGAATGCAATCATAAATTGTGTCGCTGCCTGCCCAGTGATTCATTGGCTGGGTCTGCCAACGGTGCTCCCTGCCTCAGCACAGGGCTCCTTGTCCAAGGACAAAGACGGGTGTTGTGTGTGCTCACCGATGGTTACAGTGTTGCAACAGTCTACAAAGCCTGCTTCAAATGTCCCCTTTATTTTTTAATGTACTGTAACGCTTTGTCCCACCTATCACAAAATGGCTTTAGTGCGTTTTAAGGGGCTACTGTGCTGAAAACAACTAACAGTTTGCTTAGATCTGTGAGGTCTGATTTGATTTGATCCCATCAAGATTAGGTTATTGCCTACTCTTTTATGCCACATTGGGAATCACATGGGAGGGTTTAACAGCTCACTAAATCACTTTACATCCCTGGAAACTGCTCTCACTTTGCTGATAAACCCTGTTTATGCTCTTATTGGCTTTTTATTACTCATTATCACTTCAAATCGTGTGGATAAATCTCTTTTGCCTCTAATAGTTTCGCCAGTTATGGAGCATGGCTTCCTCTTCGAGCTGCGTCAACTGAATGGTTCCTTTCCCTGTTAATGTTGCATTTAAATGCAGACGACCTCTTTCTCATGCGCTGTGTCCCTCATATACGGGGCCTTTCTATCTTGCTCCTTGTTGGCAGTGTCCTTCTCTTCCTCAATCTTCTTTTTCTACCATAAATTTCTCTCTCTTCCTCTCTTTGTTCTTGCCTCTCTAACCTCCCTCCACCCTTTCTCTCTCTCTTTCTGTACCTCTCATCATCTCTCTCTCTCTTTCTCTCTCACACACACACGCACATATTTTTTTGTTGCAGGATATATGACAGACTGTGGTCCATGACCACAGCATTGGTGCAGGGCTTCATAATGAGTCTCCCCTGCTCTCTCCCATATCATTACACACTAGGCTTGGGGGACAATAAATCTGGGATCCTCCTCTCCTCCAGCGGCAGCACCCATCCCCCCAGCACACACACACACACACACACACACACACAGAGGTGACACGATGGAGCAACAGTCTCTGCTTCAGCTTACCTTTGTGTTGGATGCACCATATGCCTGACAGATACTGTTTTTTTTTTGCTGTTCATTTCCTTGTGATTTACCCATGTGAAATATCGGATAAAAATCTGACCTCTGTCACTGTCTCTCTCTCTCTCTCTCTCTTTCTCTCTCTTCCACTTCATCTTCTGTCCTCTTTATGCTTGCTGTCCACTGCTCGCTCACACCATGGAACATTTCCCACAAAAAGGGCAAGCTGATGTAACATGGCTGGTGCCCTCCGCTCTCATTACAATGGCCTTCTAATCCCACAGAGCACATATCAACAGTTACTGCCGCAGACGAAAACAAGCAGGAGAGATGGTGTGTGTGTGTGTGCATGAGAGAGAGAGAGAGAGAGAGAGAGAGAAAGACCTTTCTTCCACACTCCAGCCGTGAGGTCCTCAGGGAGCTCTGCTGGAGAAGGAAGGAGTGTGGGGGTGAGGAGTGGGGGTAGTGTTGATGGCTGCATGCGCCGACGTCTGCAGCTCAGCCGGTGATTGTAAACGCTCCATGCTGTGTCCGTGTCACCATGAGCTCATGGGGAGTGTCGACATGTATGAGGCTGGATGAGAGACCTGTGTGTTTGTGTGTGTGTGTGTGTGTGTGTGTGTGTGTTTGTATTTACGTTTAAATGTTAAGAATAACTGTTTGTATGCTTCAAGATTATTTATTGATTTTCATCTCACATGCCTCTTAAAATGAGCATTTTTGTGTTTACTTTTGTGACCAAAGCACTGCCTGCAATACCCCACCAGAGAGGATGTGCAATGCCTCACAGGGGAGAAATAATGTAACTAGAGGAGAAGATAACTGTCACTGCCTACAGATTTACAAAGGCTAGCTATAGAGTCCACATAATGAACTCTTCCACCATTATTCACCATCCCATAGACTGGAAGTTAATCCATATACACATATATATAAATGAAAGTAATGTGTAACCATGTATTTCATAACTGAATATGCATCTATACTGGGGTTGTTGTTTGGTAGATACACTATGAATGCATGGCCTGTTCTGTATGTTGGTCACGCCACACTGCCTGTGTGTGCAGCATCCCCCCCCTCTCCTCTCCCTCTCCAGTGAGTGATGGCCACATTAAAAGGCAAACCTGTTTGCGTGCGGAGTGTGGAAACAGACAGTAGTGCTGGTCTGCGCACGGCGTGGTACTCTCCAGGTCTGACACTAGCCAGGCCCCCAGCCCCTGCTCAGGCCACCCTGGGCCTCCGGAGCCGCCGGGCTCCCGCTCCAAATCCACATGTTTACGGCTGGCTGCCCTTTCCCACACACCGCCAGGGGATTATGGGTAAGCAGGACTTTACATGACACCGCAGGCAACTGAGAGTAATAATAAAAGGTAATTGCATATACAATGCACCAACCATCCCCCCACCCCCCACCCCCACCCCGGTTGGGTTCTGATGAATGTGAGCACAGGCTTTATACGACTTGCTAATTAGAGAAGCGAAGTTCAGTGAATGCTGAGCCGTGTTGCATGAGTGATTTCTTAGCAGAGGAAAAACAGCAACATGAGAGACAGAGAGAAAATGTGAGAGAGAGAGAAAGAGCGGGAGAGAGAGAGAGAGAGAGAGAGAGAGAAAGTGAGAAGAAAAAGCCAGGAGGGAGAGAGGGATGGAGTGAGGGGAAAGTGTGGTTAAAACACTGAAGGAATGAAAGAGGGTAGAGTGAGTGGCAAAGGCTCCAGAGCCGAGGTGAGCGGTAATGTCCTGTGACAGGGTGAATGAGAAGGCACCTCATTATGATGCCACGCATCAGAACTTCGGCGGTGACCTCTGACCCCACGATGCCTGGACCTATCAGCCATTCCAGTCTGGACAACACTGCCCTCCTTCAGGACCCGAAACCTTCATGGTTGCCTTGAGCCCAAGGCGTCAAAAACAATGGCTTTCCATGTCTAATGTGGGATTAACTTCCCAGAAGGCAGTATGGTTCTTCAGCTCTGACTCGGCAGTAGAATGTAAACATCTTTTTCAAACAGCATCTTCCATGTTTGACTTCATTAATGCCTCAGATTAAAATACCTTAGAGTAAAAATAACTCTGCACCAGAAAAGTCTTGGTAACATGCAGAAAGACTACATTTAATTGAATATGCATAAACACTTTACTGTTTTTGAAGTAAACTCTACAGTAGAACTTGTATACAAAATCAAGTAAACTTTTATGAGAAGAAACTCTAAAGAGCAAGGCAACTGGGAGTTCTGGTAAGGTGTCTGCAGTAGAAACTCCTGGTAACTAGTACATGGTGTAAGCAAAGCACCTCAACCTTGGGCTCTCAGTTTGTCTTTAAAGGCAGATATACTTGGAAATGTCGCAGATTAATCATTACCGTGGCGGATGTCGTAAATCTTAATAGAAATAGCCTTTTAAAGGCATCAAGAAAGTAATAAATCAAGTGTCTTGTCAACAATATTTAGCCAGTGCTTCTATAATGAGGACGTTTCAGGAGGGGAGGCAGCTGGGGGGGGGGGGGGGGGG
>JAVQKI010260297.1:0-10000 GCA_036025975.1 Nematalosa erebi
ACTTAGCATTTTTTTTTGCAAGTCATTGACTTAATAAGATCATTCAGAGTTGCCTCTCAAGACGTTCATCTTATACACATAAAAGCATGTATACACACACACTCACAGACCCTCCCTCACAGGAAAATTTCTACAGTGTTGTAGCCTCTGTCATGCTGACCTAGAATAGGTTAGTACCCAGGGAGGTAAAGAGCTCTGTCCTATTTTCGGCCAAGGGAATAGTAACACAGCCTTTTTATAGTATCGCTAAGCTCTAGGTGGTTTGTCAGCTTCCTCTTAAAGACAGTATTCCCTCTCATCACCACTGCTTTCTGGCATGAATTCCATTTACACTCTACCTCAATGCTCTCCCCACTGTAGTCAGTTAAATATCACGTCATTGAAGATTACTCATGTGCCTTTAGCATGGGCAGGATGCTAAAGCATATCAGAGATGCTAATAAACACTGCCGAGAATCTGATAGTTGCCCACCACCGAACAACTGAATATGGAGTGAAAGGGCAGATATCTTGATTATGATCACATGGGAATGAACTGCATATAGAATACACATGATGAAAGACGATATTTGTTCCCAGTTTTCTTTTTTTCTTTTTCTTTTTTTGAAAGTTAGCCCCAGGTGTACACCCTTTATGATACTGGATTAGGAGCATTTGTCAAATTATCAACTGTAGACTTTCTTCACCAAGTGAGCGAGTCTAGTAAAAACCAGACTAATAAGCAGTGTCATGTGCTAGTCTTTCACACTATGAGGCATGGTGCTTTTAAGAGTGCTTTTATGCCCACAGATGGGTGAGTCAAGTCATTTAGAATTGTTTTAAGGGCTGCACAGCAATGAATAGCCCTTCATGCGATTTGATTACACGCCTGAAAGGCTCCCTGATGAGGGCCTTCTGAATAGATGTATTTGATGTACATAAAAGGCTCTCTTGCTGAAGAGAGTTTAATGGTTCCATGACAGAGCAAAAGACTGTGTGTGTATATGTGTGTGTGTTTATATGTGTGTTCAGGTGTCTCAGAGAAATCAAGTATATTGTTCTGATGATTTTGTGGATGAGCGAGAGAGTGTGTGTGTGTTTGTATTTGTTTGTTGTACCCCAGTTCAGCATGTCTATTTTAATTATATATACACACATACTTCTGCACTATCACAACACATCATACAGGATTTTTTTTAGCTGCTTGTGACATTCTTGTATTTTTGTCTTGTGATTTTTTTTTTGTCTTGTGATCTTGTCTTGTTCAGTGTTAGAAAAAATGGCCTTATCTACTATGCACTTTTCTTCTTGAGTGTTAGAATAAGGCATCTCTTATTTACCATGGGATAGAGAGAAACACACTTTCAATTCCTCTGTATGTCTAGTATATGTGAAGAAATTGACAATAAAGCTGACTTGAGTTGACTTGACACACACATATATATTTCTCTGTGCACAAACGTGTCAGTCTGTAGCGGTGATGAGATGACAGGTGGGGACGCACGGGTCAGTCCCTGCGTTGAGTCACTGCCACCGACAGACAGCCCTCTGGCCTAAGCTGGTGACTAAGCTCCGTGTTACATAAGCCCCCGTATCACGCCATGCCGTACAGATGGAAAACACATACATCGATCTTGCCATCCTTTTTTTCTCCAAGTGACTCACTTATACTTTCTCCCTATCTCTCTCTCCCGTATGTCTCTAATGAAGGGGTCCCTGCAGGGGGATAGATGTGATTTCATGGGGTTTGGGGGTGGGTGTTTGAGAGGTGGGTTGGGAGAGGTTGGGGAGGCGAAAGAGCAGTCACTCATCTTGAAGTGACGAAGAGGATGATGGCGCCCTGGTGGAGGCATTGAAGGACCCCTGATCAAAAGTACCACCGCTGCTGGCCCGGGGAGCGCCGAGATTGACGAGTTAAGTTCGGGTCAGGTAGGGTTTAACACAGGCATTGATCGAGACCAGGTTATGATTGAGCGGAGTCAATGGCCAGTGTCCCCAGCTCTTAGAAGTGATGCTGGGAGGCACTTTGTGTGCTCTGATGAAAATGCTCTTTCATGGAACCAGGAATTTCTAAGCAGCTGGACATCTGTATGAAGGAGGCTTGTAGTACCAACTGGAGGATAAGATCACCAGCCGAGCAGGGCCCCATACAGAGCAGCTAATGGGCAGGTTTGTCCGTGTGGCTCTCAAAGATAAACCCGTGGACTTTCTGACGTGGGGTCTAAACGATGTACCGCAGAGATATGCCACTGATTAATGTCTCTTATCAGATTTGTAAATTTATCTCTCTGTTCACTTTGGCTCTGTTTTTTTTTCCCCTGATTTTTTTTTTAACATTCCTCCCTCTTCCGTTCTCAGTCATATCAGTGTTGTGTCACCATTACCGTTACACAAAAATAATGCCTTGTGGTTCATCCCAGCACTATTAATACACACAGCTCATAGTCATAGGCTCCTGCAAGCACATGAAATGATTGCGTGCCCTGCCTCCTCTCACGCTGATTCAGGCTAGAGTTACTGAATCCTCTCATTGTGCCTTGCAGAGCTTATCTTATGACAGCATCCCCGCACATTTAAATGCTCAAAGTGGGGCCTTAATGCAGTATGTTTTTGGCACCATTAACTAAATCTATTCATTACTCAGATATTGTTCTACGTTGGTATTCTTTTACAGGTGTCTTCTACGCTGGTATTCTTTTACAGGTGTTTGGTCTTATTGAATTAGTGTTTGGTTTCACACTATCCTCTATTTAATGTTCATTAGGTTCAATACTTTTCCTTTTTTTACTTTACCTGAGTCCCCGGATTCTGCTGCTGTAGATTTAGTTGGGACAGATACTTGCCGACTAAAGTCTACTTTCCCTGCCTGAATGAAACGGCTTTAGACGAAGCTGCTGCCAGTATTTTGGAGCATGTAATGGAGCATGGCTCGGGTTGGGGCTCTGTTCATCTGGGCCTCCCAGGGAATAGGCGCACACCTGAGCATGGGCAGGAGGCTTGGCGCTCTGCGATGGGAGGTGACAATGGAGCAGATGGGCCCGTAGCCCAGCTTGGGAGCCTGGCCTGCTTTTTCACGCTGAAGTGTGTGTTTGTATGTATGTGTTTGTGTTTTTTGGTCATTTGTCTTTCTTTCTGTGTGCCATTATTTCTGTGTGTGAGTGCTCATTTTGTGTGAGAGTTTTATTTATTATTTTTTTAAGGCGTGTGGATCTGTTTCTGCTTCGCTTAATTTTATTTGGATGAATATTTCCACATGTACAGCAGTACTGTGTGCTTGTGTGTTTGTCATGAGGCTTAAAAGAACAACCCGAAGAGAACAAAACACATGACAAAACAGTGTGTCATCAGAAACAGTCGCGGTAAGCTTGTGCCGCTTGTGAAGGCTTGCTCCATTGAACTGTACTGGCCGCTTCAAAAGGTCATCATGTTGCCCCTGATATTCATGGTTTGCATGTTTTAGGAGTAAAGTGTTGGCGTAACCTTTACATCAGGGTCCCACAGGACCTCTGGCTGGTTGAGGATGAAAGTCCTTTGAGAGGGTCCAGAGTCCTCCTGCACGGCAACACGCTCTTTCAGATTATGACCTGAGTGCACTACCTAGCGAGGGATGCAGTCAGTCTCTCTCTCTAAGGCCTCTTACTTCAATCCTTCTTCAAGCCTCCATTAATTTAAACGTTTCTCTTTCACGTAAGCTGCCCTCATCATCTGGCTGACGCGCAGTAATACGCCTTTTTTTTCCCTTGCCTTCCTTTGCATGCTGCAGTGATTGGCAGACTGCACTCTTTTGTGCTTTTACTCACACACTCACTCACCCCATCATTCTCTTCCGCCCCCCCCCCCCCCCAATCATCCCTCTCTTTCACTCCATCTGTCCATCACAGAAAGGAGGGCGGGTATCTTGTGTGCATTGGCAGTGTGCAGGCGTTTGCCATGTACGTGTATCCTAGAACAGGCTGTCAGCGGGGGTGCCGTGTCTTAGTCCTCAGTTCCCCAGTGCCCCGCTGGTGATGGCGGTGTGCACAAGGCTAGAATTGTGTGTGCCTGGGCCTGCTGGGAGCTCAGTTGGCTGCTTTACCTGCTGCTTTAGCCTGGATGCTAATAAGAGGTTCTCTGCTGTGGTTCCGTGGTGGGCGTTCTACAGATGCCTTTTGCGCCTCCACGCTCATTGTTGCTAAATTAATGCTATGCTACTTAATTCCCTTATTTAGGTCTCCTTGTCTTACATTAAAATATATAAGGAAATACTTCTATTGTCTTTGTTATTCTGGCATTTTCTAACATCTCTACAAAACATTGAAGTAGTTAACCCAGTCGTTGTTTTTAATCAAGTTTCCTGTCATTCACTTAGCAATTAATTACATTCTTCTATATTGTAGCTGGATATTTATTCTCTTTGAACCACAACTGCTGTCCCTAAGGTTTAGAACTTGTCGATGTCTATCAGCTGGTGCTGTAGATGGATGCATCACGGATGGAGTGTCACTCCTTTTAGACATGCAACACTCGCACAGCATATAGGAACAGCAAGTATAAAGTGATCCCAGGAGTCCTCATGTCGCCTGCTGTCAGTACAGACTCGTATGGGCTGTTGAGATCACTGAAGCGCTACCGATGGAATGAAGGAAGCCCCGTTTTAGCACCAAGTCTGGAGATTGACAGATGAAAGACTTGATGGCAAGGGGAATATAGGAAATGGGAACACGGTACTAAGTTGTCAGTGACTCTCCCTGCTCCTGAGTGTGAGTTGTGTCTTGATATTCAGTTTGTGCTGATTGATATTCACTTTTAGCTGCCTCTGTTGATGTAGAAGATTCGAAGGGTATGCTCTCATGCGCTTTTGTAAATGCCTACTTCGTTCAAGCTAAGTTTTTGACCTGCCAGTAACAGACCCAACATTGCTACGCTGGTGAGGGGATGTTGCCATGGAAACCATATGTATGCCAGTGGTGCCCTTGCTCCGACAACGTTCACGATAACAAGATTTAATGCCACAGCAGAGTGTGATGGGAGAGAGCCCTGGAAGTGTCAGAGAAACGTTCACAGCCAACCAAGTTGTAAGGGCCCTCTGGCATCCCCTCCTTTACCGAAATGGTTTCAGATCAGAGGCACTCCACAAACAAGCAGAGCTGCATGCTGCTCTTGATAACCCTGTCTAACAACCATTGCCTCCAACTTTTGCTTTCTTTAGTTATTCACAACCGTTGGAGATAAATGTCATTAGATATTAGCCTTCCCTTTTATGCCTGAATTGCCATAAGGGCTTTTTCTCCACACTCATTTCCTGACCAAATTGGGATTTGGCTCTTAAGCTCTGTAGCACCCCCACCCCCCTCCTCTCTTTTTTACATCTTTGTCTCTCTATTCTCTCATCCTTGTTCTTCGTTTCTGCGCCCAGAGAGCTGCTACAGGCTGTAGCTGGCTGGTGGCCAAGTTAGTTGTAATGGAATGATATTGTTTTCTCAGCACAAATGTCTTTTGATGTTGCTCAGACTAGTCTCTAGGCCAATTTGTCAGGATGCGTAAGCAGGTCTTTTTTGCACACCAAAGTGACAAGTGTTTCGGGCTGGAAAATGCATCCTTGTTTTACTAGCTCTTTCTATACAAATAACAAAAATGTGCTGTGCTTTTTTTCTGCTATTTATGCACCCCCCCCCACCCCCCACATTTTGTCAGTGTGGCCCTTGTGTTAATGTGAGGCATGTTGTGTTCCTTGGATCTTAACCCTGTAAACAATCTGTGGTACTGACTGACTTCATTAGGTTTTTTTTTTTTGGTTTTCACTCAAGTGGTGTTGCCTATGGAGATAAGAAGGGGATTTGTAGCTTGAATCAGTGTGCAGGGTTCGCTTGAGTTTTGTTTGCTTTTCACTAATGAAGGTGACTGGGTGACTCAGTCTCTTATGCTGAATGCGTTTAATCCCCCCCATAATTGCAAGGCCTGCTCCTAAAATAGAGTTCAGCGGCTCTCGTCACCTTGTGCGTCTCTGTGACATTTTCTGAGTGGTCCTTAAAAGGTTTTAATCGCTCTTCATTATGTTTGCTGTTGGCTTCACCGTTGCCATGGTAGCAAGGCGTAGAAGTTGATGTCTGAGTGATCTGTCAGCTTCTCTTTCTCTCTCTCTCTCTCTCTCTCTCTCTCTCTCTATCCATCACTCTGTCTTTCTTGCACTCTCTTACAGTTCTCTGGAAGTCATGTTTGGTGTTTCCGAGAAATCACACAACAGGTGTCCTGGCTCTCTCTCCGTCTGAGATTGCAGCAGGGAAACCAGCGTGGAAAATGAAAATCTTGACAGTCCGGTGGCTCTGACTCTTGTGTGATGTGTGGATTCAGCCGTCCTTTTATGTGCTATTGGTTTTTCTTAGACAAATATCCGGGAGCTCATCCTCACGCCGTAGTGTCTGTGCCTTGATAAAGCAAACAGGGTTCGAGGCCTAATGGCAGTGGCATATAGCCACCAGGTGTTCGCAGGAAGGAAGCAATTGTGTGGAAACAACACTGCGCTGTTTACTGCATGACCTATTTGAACCTCCTCTCTTTATCCCTCCGTGCATTAGTGCAGTGTCAGCACGGTTCCTCATCGACCAATAGCTTCTTCATTGACAGCTGGAGATGTCTTGACTCGGAGCAAATGTGCAGAGGGGATGCATGTCAGCTGTATGATCAAATGATGATTTATCCTCTATGCCTCCTCCCCCCCTGCCCCTCCCCAGCATTCCTTGGTGGCAAAGGATAAGCATTCTGTCGGCGGGAAGCGCACACAGATACAGCCCTGGGGCGACTAATGGAGGCGATACCATCGACCAGCGCCTCTGCATTAGCCCACTTTCTAGGGAGCAGGTGCTAATCTCTGTCTGCCTGTTGAGGGAGGGAGGGTGATGGGGGAATTTAAACCAGCGGTGGCTTCTCCATCCTTGTAGGTCCCTGCATCTAGACAAACACATCTCCCAGAGACCAGGGATCACCTACTCGGCAGGGGGATTGGGGGAGGGGGGTTGTTGGGGGGGATTGCATCCATCTAGTCCTCGTTCTTCCCTTGCGCGGTGGGCCCCACAAATCCCCCCTGCTTATACGAGCGAGTGGGGAAATGAGAAGCGGTATCAGAGCGGTCTCCAGCCGCACCGCCTCGAGCGGACTCGCTTTTTAAGATGCTTTTCACCGCGCTCACCCACATATCCTTCCCACCAGGAGAAACACCTCTAATCCTGTAGCGACAAAAATAATCTTTTTGGCACGCTGCGGTGTGGAACGCACATATGGACTGAAACAACAGGACTAATTATCGGCCTAATGTACGCCGTGCCTACGGAGATTATGTAAGGTTTTGCTGGATGCGGTTGCTGGAAGCATCTCATCTCGGCTCCCCCACACTGGGGGGAGTGTTGGAACAGCAGAGAAGAAGCTCGAACCTTGCTAAGTCTTAAAGGTTCAGGGCTTGAAGGATGAAGATTTTCCACTACAGTTTAAAAAAAAAAAAAAATGTGTATGTGTGTATGTGTGTATTTGTGTCTGTGTGTGTGTGTGTGTGTGTGTGTGTGTGTGTGTGTGTGTGTGTGTGTGTGTCTGTGCAGCGTAAAAAAGGTAGGGATAGATTGGAGGATGTTAAGCTAAGGCACGCTTACCAATCTAATTAGCCAGATCTGGGCGAGTATTTTTAGACTTTCTGTTCACCTCCCCTACAGCAGTGAAGGTCTCGCATCTCCCTTTTTTCCCCACTTTTCTCTTTTTTTTTTCTTTTGTTGCCTTAAATTTCCAGCTCTTGCGGCCAAACCCATTAGCTCTCTTTCGCTCCTGCCAGTAAGAGAAAGCCGATCGGCCAGCACCTGTTACACTGTTTGTGTGTGTCTGTGTGTGAGTGTGTGTGTGTGTGTTTGGTTGGGGTGGGGGAATATTCTGGGAACAATGGATAGAGAGAAAGCCAGGTGATGCCTTGGAGTAAATTATGTTCCTGAGCTGGAAGCAAACCAATCTCACCAATCAAATCCATATCCACAGCCGAATAAGAAAATGAAACATCCTTGCCCTTATCAGTTAGCATTGACTGTCCTTTTGCTATTCTACCTTGCACAAAATTATGTTGTTTTTACACCTGACGACAGTTGGCAACTTGAAACAACAGGTTTTGCTCTGATTGATTTACTCCAGATAATATCTTTAAACACACACACACACACACACACTTAGACACATGTTGTAGGCTTCTGCCCCTGAGCTTTTTCTTGACTCTTTGCATCAGCAGGTATTTGATGATAAGGTATTTCTGTGCATGTGTACATATGTGTAATTGTGTACACATGCCTACAAACACACACATCCACACACATTTCCATCATCTGCACAAAATTACACTTGAGCCTGTAGTTAAGCTGAAAGCTACACAGAATGACATCAGGTTAACACTTTTAATAAGGACACTGGAGATAGCCATTCTCTGGGGCCTCAGCCTGTCCCCTCATGGCTCTTTGATTGACACGTCCCAGCTATCATGGTTAGCGGATCTGGCTAGCAGCAAGTGAGCTTTACACTTTGCTAATTACAATCTCAAAGTATGTTGCAAGCATTCCCAACTGAGCGTTCACTCACAACGACGCACTGGTCACTAGGAGACCGTTCCGAGAAAGTGGTGCTGCCTTCCCCAGTGGGTTCTGACCTCAATCTCTTCCTGTTTGTGAAAAAAAAATGAGCGTAAAGGGGGAACAAGTGTGCTGTATGATAGCGGGGAAGAAAGAGTCCATCTAAGTGGTGATGAGAACACGTCCTGGTAAATTAAATGTTTATATGCAGGCCAGTTCTGCGCAGTTGTGCACTTCCCAGGAACGTTTCTGAGAAACTGAGAAACAGTCCTGACCCCCAGCAAAGCTGGTAGCTTTTATCAGTCGGTATTTGTTTTTTATTTCTTTTTGTTTATTCATTCTCTCATTCTCTCATACTGTTATTACAGCCTTCCATTCCTCCAATCCATTCTTTTTTTCTTTCCAACACCTTACCGTTAATTGCCAGCCTCACGGCAAAGTGGCCGAACACCTCATGTCTCTGATCCTCAGTGATTAGATTAAAAACTGTCATTCATTTTTTTAAATGGCTTTTTTTTTTCTTGGCCCTGTGTCCTGCAGTGATGTTTTAATCATCAAGGAGAAACGGTGGATTTGAAAAATTTTGATGTGACCTAGTTTTACAGCCCTCCCATGGGCTAGATCGACCACACACACACACACACACACACACACACACACCTCCTACACACACACACAAAAAAAGGGATTTGTGTTCCAGGTGGCTCTTCTGTAGCCGGGTACAATCAATGTCTTGCCGCTCTCCCGCTGTCCTGCACCGTCTGCAGTCTTCTACTGTGTGTCCTACCATGTCATGTAATCCTCAGTTCAATATGTTTGGGAATTTTATCTGTTTTGTGTTTGTTTGCTAACATAAAAGAATAGAGCACAGAATACACAAAAGAATAGAGCTCGAAGAACACATTGTTTACTTCTCGGTATGAGGGCACTTCGTTTGAATTTCAAAACTATTGGTTCTACCTTCAATCTCTGTTTGCTGACTGTTGCTAGGAAGTCTAGTTTGGGAATCCAAAGCCTTCGGAGGTACTATGGCAGCACTAGCCTCGCTAGGTCTATTCCCTGGTTAATCAGGGATGATTGACAGAGTCAGGCTAGTATCATGGCAGTGATTGCTCCCATCTCAGTAATCATAGGCATTTCTTTCTTCTTTGGGATAGTTGATTGTCTTGACACCTTTTGTTCGATCCTCTGTCTCTCTTCTCTGCTGGCCTTAGAATCCTACTCAGGTGGGAACAGCTCTGCAGGTGTTTTACAACCTGGGCAGCCTTAGGGAGACCATAAGCGGGGTGGTGGACGGATACAGGGCCTCTGTGAAGGACAATGTGACCAGTGCTCTGGACATCAAGGTCCTCACCCAGCCAGCTGCCAATCGAGGTATGTGCGTGTTTGCGTGCATGTGTGACTTCTGGGTCGCAAATCTGCTCTCTTCCTAGTATCTTCATAAACGTTCA
>JAVQKI010260297.1:15000-16120 GCA_036025975.1 Nematalosa erebi
TTGCTTTCAGTGTCTTGGCAGTGTCCTGTTGTGGTTCTTGCTGTGCGGCTTGTCTAAGTCACGTAGGCCAGGAATGGCAGAGCGCTTGTTTACTGTCTGAGGGGATGTTTTAAGAGTTTAGCCACTGGATCAGCACACAGCCTGGCTGATTTGTGGTCTGGATGGTATCACTGAGACTACACACACACACACTCACACACACACACACACACACACACTCACTCACACACTCACACAGTCTTCCCAGTCTCTCCTCCTCAGTATAACCTCTTGGTTGTCTAATGGTCTGTCTGGCATGGTACTGGTTTATGATGTATGAGTGCTGTGTAACGTTTGCACGTGTGTGTGTTTATCAGATTGTGTGTGTGTGTGTGTTTGCGTGTGTGGATAAGCCACTGACCTTGAGCTAGGCTACCCTTTATGTGCTGTCCTCGGATGGGGCAGAGCGGGCCATGGTGGATGCATTAGAGAATTAAACAGTCCCCTCATCCCTCTCTCGGTCCCTCTCCAACACACACAAACACACAAACACACACACACACTCCTCTCCGTGTCGCACATCAGCAGAGCAGCACTTCTCCCAGTAAATGGCAGGAAGAGAAATCACAGGAGGTGAGGAAGAGGAGGAGGAGGATGACGAGGAGGATGGCCAGAGAATCTGGTCCTTCATCTGCCTTTGTCTCGATCTCCCCCTTTATTGGCTTTTGCACTCGCATGTGCGGTCACTCCTTTACAACACACACACACACACACACACACACACACACACACACACACACACACTCACACACACACTGCACATTCTTCTCCACACACTCTACTTCTCTCTGACGCTCACACACACATACACACACACAAACATGCTTACACACAGAATTTACACTAAGTCACTCACTACTCACACACTCTCCCTCAGACACACACGCACTCCTCATTGTCATGCAAACACACCCACACACACACCCACGCTCATGCTTACACACATACAGTATTCACAATACTCACTACTCACACTACTCACTCTCCCTCACACATGCACACACGCCTTCTCCTTCATACACACACACGCACACCAGGGATGGAAATTAACTTTTTTGTCCACCAGCCACTGTGGCTGGTA
>JAVQKI010260655.1:0-12353 GCA_036025975.1 Nematalosa erebi
TGTGTGTGTGTGTGTGTGTGTGTGTGTGTGTGTGTGTGTGTGTGTGTGTGTGTGGCTGTGTCTGTGGCTGAACAGTGTCTGCATGCAAAGGTAACATTAGCCAGGGTGACAGACAGCCAGAGCCACCTCTGTGTTGTGGCAGCTGACTCAGCCGATCTCCAGCGGGAGTGCTAATTGATATATGACGGCTGCTCGTGGGCAAAGGATAAGGATGAGAGGTTGCCCTCCCCCTCTCCTCCCTCCTGTCTATCTCTCTTTCTTTCTCTTTCTCTCTCTGCTCTGTCACTATCTCTGAGGAAGTGGCCCGCCCAAGTGATGGAGATTGTCTGGTTTGTGTGTTCATCGTAAAAAACCCTGTGACTTCTCTCCTCCAACCAGGGATTGTTTGCTCAGGAGCATTGGGACATGCCTCTGCAGACACGTAGTCGCCTTAACTTCACCACACAAAACTACAAAGTACACACCCCTCCCTCCCAAATCAATCTTTTCTTCCACATCTCTCTCTCTCTCTCTCCCCCAAGAGTTTTACAGACATCTCATCTTAGAGTGACCTGCCTGTCCTGCCTCTGACCTGTCCGTCACAAAACCACAGCGGCATTGCGAGTTTGGGAAATTGTTGCTCCCAGTATGATAAAATCACTAAAAAAGTTCCAGATTTTGAGGCTCATATCCTCCACTAATAATTCATTCTGCGTCAGAGGGCAGAGAGAGAGAGATGGATCAGGACTAGGAAATGGCCGCAGGTCAAAACTCAAGTCTGGATCCCCATGGTACCCGTGGTAAGATTGGTGTGATCATTGGCAAACTGGCAGCTGGTGGCAGAATCTCTGGAGTGTATACTACATTTGATATTTCCCTCTGAGATGAAAAAATATTTTAGGAAATGGCATTCTCCAACTCCACGGGTGATGTGCTCTTGGACCTAGTAGGTCATCAGCAGCTTTTAATGAACTCACTGATAGGTAAGAATGTGGGTGAAGGTGTGGGAGTAAAGGTACTGTACTGTAAGTATACGCAAGTATCCTGAACGGAAAGTTTGCAAAGAAAGATGTCTGTTTTCACGCGAGTGCAGAAATCAGAGAGCTGCGAGGAATATTTGACTTGACCTTTCGGCTCGGGCTTAGCACCGACTCCGAAGAGCGGAGTGTGAAAGCACATGGATTAGTAGGCCATACTCAGCCGATAGAGTAAGATATTACCCATAGCCTGCTCTCACTGTTCAAACATTACCTTTGTAGAGCTGCACTGGGGGATGCAGAGAGTCTGGGTTGGAGGTGAGCAGGAGGTAATAGGTTTATATCGTAGCTTTATTATAGTAGCTGAATATCAAGTCAACACTACTGTTCTGGAGTGTGTGTGTGTGTGTGTGTGTGTGTGTGTGTGTGTGTGTGCGCGCATGTGGGTGGGTATTCTATTTGAACCTGAAAACCTCTCTGTGCATATTGCTTTTTGTAAGCTCATGTCTCAATTGGAATAGGAATGCAGATCTCGTATGAAGGCTACAATAAACATGCAGGTGGTACATAAGAATCATCGGGACTGTTGTCATGAAGTGCCATTCGCCTATTGTCATGACAAGTTGACATTGTTTGGGCCATCTTCATTATGACAAGTTGACATTAATCAAAGTGACATTACCAGAAGTTGTCTTTGTCAAGTAAAGTGTTACCCAAATATCTACTGTGCTGAAAATTGAGGCCTGAGGAAATACTCACTATGTTCATGAGAGTTAGCAGATACTTCTGGATGTGTTCCCTGCCATGGAAATCAACCACGGAGAAATCAGCGGTTAAGAGCACTTCAATGTTGAACACTTCTTCCTCCAGGCTCCGGCGCGCACGTCTGGTCTCATTTACCTGCTCCCGAAGCCCTCGGGAAAGCACTTCCAGGTCACCCACGCCACTCAGGTCAGGGCCTGTCATGGGAACACACACATGGAGTTCATGAGGTTAGATAAACTGGATATCAAGTGTGGGGATAGTTAAAAGAGTTTAAAATCTTGAGACAAAGAAAGGAAAAACAGTGTTGATTACAAAAATAGCAACAATAACATCAACAATATCATCCTCCATGAACAACAAAAACAACAGGAGAAATGTTATGCATTGTGCAACATTTCATTACCATATGGAAAATGTTTCATATATTTGTTATTATGCATGTGTAGCTCTACAGATTGTTGATGTTTTTGTAGGGATTTTGTTCTCTCTCTCTCTCTCTCTCTCTGTCTGTGTGTGTGAGTACCTCTCTCTCTCTTGCTGTATTTGTGCCTGTCAGTGTGTGTAATGCATGCTGTTTGAATGTGAACTGGTGCCCACGCGTCTGCCTGTGCTGGGAGGGTATAAAACAAACAAGTCTCAGTCTCAGCGATCGACAGACATGACTGACATGACTAAGTCAATAACTCGTGGCTGTGGTTGTGTTGACATGGACAAAGACTGAGATGTTAGCCAAGCAGACAAACCTTTGACTTTGTCATATAATTTAATACGGACGGCTGAGAAAAAAAAACTGTTTGCATGGTTGAAATGGGAGATCAGTTCCTGGTGTTCAAATAACATTCTGAGACACAGTATGAGAGAAAGGGAGAGAAAAGGAGAAAAACAGTTGAAGGAAAGAGAAAAAAGATTGCGTGATACAAAAGGACAGGGGAGGAGGCAGAATAGTGTACAAATATAGTTCTCAATATTATGTTAAGCCTAATCAAAAACAGGCTTCAGCCTAAGCGTCCTCTTCTTGGTTTTCAATAAGAACACATACAGTACTCATTGCCTTCCTCTGTGGCTGCTGAAAAGCAATGGCCAATGCATACTAGAAATCATACATAAAGATGGAGACACTCCACCATACGAGGGCATCCATGACAATAATTACTTGGAAATGACTTGATTAAGATTACCTGTTTAAACCTCAGATAAACTTGTGTTCACTTTCCTAGACCTCTGGACAGAGGGACAGAGAGAGAGAGCAGGAGAGTGAGCAGGAAAGAGGGAGAGAAAGAGAGACATACTGTACATAAAGAGAGAGAGAGAAAGTGACAAGGAGGAAGGTGGAAGGTTGCAGCAACTTCGTTAGATTCAAGCAGAAGTAAGCTGCCACAGGCTACTGGCCAGTAACTTATTACTGCTTTCACATCAGCAGATGGCCAGCTTTCAGCACTCCCATCACACATGCCTGGCAAACGGAGGTTCAAGTCAGGTCACCCATTTCTTGTTCAGGATCCCTGCGCTTCCAAGAGACTGTGAGTGTGGGGGGAAATGTTTATTCATCACCAAACTATGTAGCTTTCCTAGATGCACTGTCTCCATGAACCACATAAAAGGGTGAGTCTCATGCTCAGGGAAAACAGACACAAACATTTATTTGCAAAGCTGGGATTTCAATGGGGGAGTTTGTGTTTAGACACACCTATTTCTTGACAGGGAAAGATCAAGAAGATCATGCACAGATTCTATTCCAGTGGAGTCGCTAAGCAACATATTGATGAAAAACAGTTTAATTTTTCATCATAGCTGGTTAATTCTGAGGTAGAGGTAGAGTTGTACAGTAATTATTATCTAAACAAAATTCTTGATCCGCAAAGCATACTGTAGCTGCACCATCAAACAAAACACAGAAACACATAATACTTGTATTTTCAAAGGGTTTGTCAACCATTACATCACTGCTCCCTCCCCATTCCCAAAGGATGACTGAAGCCAAGGGCTACATTACTTCTAGTCCAGGGTTCAGCTAAGAACAGCAAATATGCTTAAGTCACCTCTGGGTCTTGCTTATATCTCAATGGCATTCTATTTAAGAGATACAGTAACCCCACACATAAACACAAACACACATACACACACACACACATACACATCCACACACACACAGTCATGGTATATGCTCTCCAATTATAGGAGGTATCACAGTGTCAGCTGATGTGGAGCTGGTAAATAGCTGAGTCATCATATTTCAAGGGTAAAGGCTTCAATGCACCACCACAGCCCTGGCTAGAAGACAAAAATAGACTGCTACAAAGGCAGGCCAAATGTTTTTGGCATATGGACATTTCCCACTGGTTAGCCACGGAGGGGTGTCACCGCTTTGACAGCCTCTTGCAGTGTCTCCTGTGTCCTGCACCTGAATGCATCCCTGTGCAGCCAGTCAGTCAACTCGGCTTATTGGATGACTGCAATAAGCTGCAACCTAATAGAATTTATATCCATATACCATATCCATATACCATAACAACTCTCCTGCCAATTTAAATGACAGCTTTGTTATGATGTGTTTATTATACAAAAATACCATATGGATGACAGTAATCATTGATGTCTGACTGGCTATGAGAACAGACCTTGATGTGAGATGCGAGAGTTGATTAATCATCATGGTTCAGTTTTCACTGGATACTCTGACACCTGGTTGGTGCCTATGTCTGTTAGTGATTTACATCTCTCTTCTGTAATGTTTTATCTCCAACATGGAATCTTTAGGCCAGGGGAGTCAAACTCACTTTTATCATGGCCCACATGTGCACTGCCTGTGTGACCAAAATATATAGGGTGAAAAAATGAGTCAAGCAATGGATGGGGAGCTGCCAGTATTGTGTTTGACACCTCCGCCACAGATCTTTTCCACTGTAAAAACAAAAACAATGTCTGAACGTTCTGTTCTCTTCCCAAACTAATTTCACTATGCTTATATGATAAACAACCATATTAATAAATGAGGAGGGTCTGTATGGAATGCTAAAACTGAAACTCTGAGCAGCTATGACGTTAATATTCAAACCCACTTTACACTGTCTATATTGCTGGTCTGGCGGAGATGTTTCTCAATAGCATGGTTTGCCAATGGCATGTACTCCACTGCATTCTTCAGAGCATTCAATGGTAGACCTGGAGATTTGTAGTTTTTTTCCTTAATTTATGTCATGACCTCATATCGTGTGTGACAGAGTGATTGAAAAAGTACGGTACACATTTTTGAGATTAAACAAATCAATTAAACAAATGGTGTGCAATCACACAAATGTTCCAGATGGCAAGAGTTTGTTTTTGCATCACCTGAAAGAGTGTGCACGGGCTTAACACTTCATCAATCAACAGTCATCTCCATGAAATGCGCACTTCAGCTTACACTTGTACATGCACTCACTGCATAAACTCAAACTCAACTCAACTCTACACAATCTGAACTTTACAACATATACTCAACTACACAAAAACTGCACCAATATATCTTCAAATTCAAATGCAGCGCAAAGTTAACTTCCCAACACAAACAGCTTCACAGCACAAACTTAACAAACTCACCTTCACAGTTCAAACTCATCTTCAATACTGTACTGAACTTCAAAACACAAGCTAAATTTACAATACAAACTCATCTTCACTACACAAACTGAACTTCACAACACAAACTCAACCTCACAACACAACCTGAACCTCTCAGTGAGCTGAACTTCACAGCTCAAACTCATCTTTGCAGCACATACTGAACTTCACAGTACAAGCTGAACTTTACAACACAAAATCAACTTCACAACATAGTCTAAACCTCACTGCACAAGCTGAACTTCACAACAAAGACTCCTTATTTAATGAGCTCAGATTCACTGCATGAACTGGACCTATACACTGAACAACCTGAGTTCTGCAGCAATAGCTCCAACCATTCCATGTTGTGTGTCGGGGTGTGTAAGTTGAGGTCCCTTTCCTCCCCGGTCAGACATGATTTAATCGACTATTTGATGTTCTTGGAATCATTTGTCTCGGGGGCAAGTAATTACCAAATTTATATCAGCCAAGATAAGTGCTGGCCACAATGTGTAAGTGGAATTTTTCATCACTGTGTGAAATTTATCTGAAGTGTATCTGTGCTTTGTTGCCTTTGGGTCTAAATTACAGACTGAATCAAGGGAAACGAAGGACTGTGAAGATAATTTGTTGCCTTGACCTTTTACAGCAGCTGGAAACACATTTAATTAATACTGCTACCATTCAAACCCAAAATTGAACGCTGATGGCAAATATGACACTCTGCTTTTGTAAATGTCAAACAAGCTGTCAGCCTATAAACATCAATAAAAAAATTGTTTGCTTGCAGTTTTAGAATTCGTTTAAATAAAAATATTGACTATGAAAGAGCACACCACATAAGACAGAGATGGTTTTCCACCATGAATATAAACAACTAAGCATCTTGAATCATTTGAAGACAAAATCTGAAACAATCAAGAGACACTGCTCCTACTGCTGAAAAACTGCAAAATAATATTCAAAATAATAAAGTGGGATCTGCCACAGATGGTGGAGATATTAGACAGCTGTGAGGCTGGGCTATTTCATGGTCTCCAGTGCAGGGTCTTCTGACAGGGCAGCACATATGCACGCTGGCCAAACATATACATTCATCCCCCCCGTAAGTAACAAAATGTGTATCTGCCAAGTTAGAGGCTCAGGATAAATAAATTAAAGGAAATGCTGCGCAGAGAAGTGCACGTGTCACAACACTCGACAGAGACGAATGCGGACTCCACCACTGTATGATCAACGACTGGGGTTAAACTCAAAACAGTGATGTCCTTTTATATGCACTTACTTTAAGGATGCTTAGAGAGCTTGGAGAGTAGTGGGTAGTGTGCTGATAACACTGAAGCACAAATTCCACTTTGACATGTCTCTCAGTCTTTAAAGATCCCAGGAGGACCTTAGCATGTGCTATGTCCTGAGATACTGTAGTAGGACTGTAGGAGAGAGTCCAGAAACAGTTGTCCACCAGCTACTCACTATCAGATGCAAAAAACGCTAAATGGCATTCCAGCTTTTGGTTTTCATTTCTGAAGCATGTTGCTTGGACTGATACTGATTTTCCATTATTCAGCATAGCTGTCTTAGCTCAAGACTACAATAGCCAAAACACAGACGTCTATACAGCTAGACTAAGGTTAGCAGCATGTGGCTGTAGTCAGCTCGCACAAGGAACAGGAGAGTGCATTTGCGGTGTCTCAGGAAGTGCTCATCGAAAAAACACTAACACGGCAAGCCAACAGCTATTAGTCAGGGACAGCCCTTAAATGAAAGCACATGCTTTCTCTCTCTCTCTCTCACTCTGTCTCTCTCTGTCTCTTTCTCTCTCACACTCTGTCTCTCTTTGTCTCTCTCCCTCTCACACTCTTCTGCATTCTCAAACATACATGCGCACGTTCACTCACTCACATATTTCAGAATCTATTTCCTTTCGCTGGTCACTTGGCCAGAGGCTATATGGCTATTCGGGGAATTAACAGAGCTGTGCTCTCCCACCTCTCTTTTTTCTTTTTCTCAAGGACCCAAGTGTATGCAACGCTGACAGCCCTCTCAGACACTCCACATTCTTCCTTCTTCAGCCTTGCCAGACAATTTGAACTGTGAACTCGGACAGAAAGGGCTGGAGCCATTGGCTATGGGCCACCTGTTACGGACCACTAAGGTGAGTACATGCATTTCAGAGCATAGAAAACGAGCACCTCATGACCCTCCAAGCACCCAGCCCCCCCAGCCCACAACAGTGGGTAGGATGCTTTGATAGAGTGTAATGCCCACACACTAAGACAACCAGAAACTCGTCAGAGGCGACACAAATGGAGAGGGATGGCGGCGGGGGTGCCAGCCAGGCTCGTCGCTCAGCCAGTAGCTGCGATAGCTGTCACGTCTCAGGGTCGATGGCGAGCTGAGATGAAAGTGCCGGCAGGACGGACACGCCAGGGCTGAGATATCAACCTGTCACTTGGCCAAAAAAACATCCCCTCCTGCAGTTTCATTTCAGCTCACTGAAACTTATCCTCATTGGTAATCTAATGGGTTTGTGTCTGCGACTTATGCATGAGTGTGTGTGTGTGTGTGTGTATGTGTGTGTGTGTGTGTGTGTGTTTGTGTATGTACTGTATGTGTATGTGTTGCATGTGCGCTCACGTGTGTGTTTGTGTGTGTGTGTGTGTGTGTGTGTCTGTGTGTGTGTGTGTGTGTGTGTGTGTGTGTGTGTTTGTGTGTGTGTGTGTGTGATTAATGGATGCCTGTGCATTTGTCTATCACCGTGTGAACGGATTTATGGCAGACGCTTTGACAGGCAGAGATATAATATTTCACATAACACAGACACGTTTAAAAAGTTCCTGACTATAAGAAAGGAAGATGTGATCTGATCAGACATCTGGATTTGTCCTCATTGTCGATTACAATAACAGAGGCACGTCTGAGCCAAACGTGCCCAAGCGCTAAAGCAGCGACTCCTGTCCAACATTCAAGTCAATCATTAGGAAAACTTAACGAAAAGTCAACACTCGGTGGTGTTATTGGAAGTCAGACTTTCCCAATGTCCTCACAGCACCCTCAAATGACCCCCACCCCCCTTCCCCCACCCCCTCACTCTCTTCCTCGGTAACTTACTGTATTTCTGCCCCTCGTCCCAGCTGCCAAGTGGAGCTTAAAATCCTATCAAGCCTGCCACGTAGACGCTGGCTGCTGGGATCGAGTCTTGGCTAGAGCGTGTCTGTTCTGGAGTGAGTAAGAAGAGCACAGGGTCTCTGCTTCCACGAATTCCAGCTGATGTCGCCAAAGACCACTTTGCCCCAACTCTAGCCCACCCACTCCAATTTACTTGGAGAGTTATGTGTCTGTTTGTGTGTGTGTGTGTGTGTGTGTGTGTGTGTACGGGTAATGTACATGCATGGTCATGCCATGTGCTTTGATTTATCAAGCATGAAATATGCTTTTATGTGTACATGTCAACGACACAGACATTTATATGTACCCATTTTACATCTTTTGCCTTGAAGTAGACAAAACGTCAGTTTGAGTTACATGAGACAGTGTATTCAGAAATAAATTCCATCAGTTCCAGACCAAACTAGTGCCTCATAAATACACTGTATTTGAAAACAAAAGTAATCTTCCACCTTATCATTAAAATCCATGAGTTGTATGTGTTCAATACACATACAACAAAAAAATACAGTTCTGCGTGCATGTGTGTGGGTGAGTGTTTGTTTTCCCTGTTTTTGTCACCTGGTAGCATATATAAAACATTTACGGGAACTGTGCTATTTAAGGATATGTTGTCTGAAATCTCTGGCAGTTTATCTGCACGGCAATCTAAGAGTTGCAATTTAGACAAACCAAGACCCAAGTCTAGCCCTGCAATACATAGTGGTCAGACTTCCATGACTGTAACTCAGAGTGACAAATGAGAACTTTGAGAAGATTTCTTAACTTTAAATCCACTTTCCTCCTCAGAGATTCTCCCACGTACGCCAGAGCAGAGAGAAGCAAAATTGGACCATCAGAGCGGGGGTGTGAGTGGAGGAAACAAGGCCTTCTGGGAAAACCAGGCCTCTCAAATGTATGATGGCAGCCTGGTGCCATGGTGGGCTTCACAGCAATGCAATACATGGAGAAGAACTTATAGAACGCACTTTATATTGTAGTACATACTAAGAGGACTCTTTTAGGCTGCTGATACATTCAATGGCTTTTCCAGTCGCTATAAATTTTATAAGGCTTTTCTATGAGGGCAGGGAGACAGCGGTGAGTACACTGGGCTCAGGAAAGATCCTTACTGTTGCTGTGTGTTGAAACTGAAAGAATTATTGTAAAAGTTTTTACAGCAAAAACATTTTCTCAAGATATATTTTACACTTGTACAGTGCCTTCCGTGTCAGGTCTAAACTGTGATGTGAAAACCCAAAATGCAACGAAAATAGTGCTTTTTTATGTCCTGAACTGTTACTTGGAAGGATTCAGATGACATTTACTTGCTGTCTGTGCTAGGTCAGTCAGTCACTCGGTTGGTCAGTTAATATGTAAACAGACAAACAGACAGACAGACAACTTTTGCAGAGATCTAGCCCTAGGCCTTACCTGTAGAGTGAAAATCGGCTGAAGGAGGGACCTCCGGTCTGTTGATGTCAGAGGCTCGGTAGACAACATGGTGTCGACCAGGGCCTCCGTGCTCCTCTCCGGTCATTGCACCCCCTCTCTCCAGAGGCTCAATGAAGTACTCCTCCTGCCCTGCACGGATCATTCCCGCCTGGCCCACAGCATGACAGAGAGACATATAGATAGAGAGAAACAATGAGAGAGAGAAAAGCTGTCAAATTTACAGTAATTTTACTGTATTTTATATGAACCACTGGACAGTGTTTTATGCAACAAAAAGAAAGAACCATACACCGTGAGTATAAACCACAGTTTACAACATTACTTTGTAATAAATCAGATAATTTAATAAGACAGAATGATGGACAGAAATGCATTATCATGTATAGCCTGTTCCCATTAGCCTCATAGCTGAGAAAATTACGCAAAACCAATGTATCAATCTTAGACAACAGTCAGGAAGCTGGATAATCCAGCTGTTTTTGGAGAACCTGAGCACTGTATATTGAGCTCCTTAAGTGGATTGTGTATTGCAATCAATTCAGAAAATGTTCTCTCCCCTCATTTGCACTATGGGCATAGCTATCCACCACCATAATAGATCTGGACTAAATCTAATCTGAAAGACGAGAGGATCAGACATCAGACTATATGTCTTACGTGCAAGTAAAGAACATTAACAGTAACAGCAGCCTGATGAAAGTTTAAGATCAGCATTGTCAGCCAATGGACAATTCTGCCATGTCTCCCCCTGTGAGAACGTGGAGCTGCACGTATGCTTTTTAAGATCTGTTCTCTTGCATCAGGCTCATTAAGCACATCAAGGGGAAGTCAGAAGTCAGGCATCGAGGACTTGAGAGCGGTCCAATCGATGGGAGTCCAGGGATGGGACACATCACTGTGTCTGTTCCTTATTGAATTCTTTTTTTCCCTCTTCCACCGTCAGAGAACTATGGTCTTTTCCCTTGACTTCCATAGCAAATTAGGCAGGTCGGGGAGAGAGGTGAAATCAATAGCAAGGTTTCCCTCTCCGTCTGATGAGGAGAGCAAGGTCTGGGGTTGCCAGGGGCAGTGTCAACACTTAAAATGCAGCGCAGAAATCAGACTCCAATCCCTTAGTCATTGCTAAGAGACTACTGCCCCTTAAGCAGCATGGGTGTAAACAGCACCAACTAAAGTAAGGTTCTTTTCCTCAGTCTTACGGTCAGTGAGAGGAGCCAAAAAACCCAAGCGGTCTTTGGCTTCTCCACATTGGAAAACCTTGAAAGATTCCACTTAGAACCCTTAAAGGAGGTCATTAGCACCATTAAAGGTGCTCAAAACCTTGAGATTCCAAGCAAATTCCTTGAATTTCAGACTAAGAACTACCTCTTATTGTAGTTTTTCTAGAACCTATATTCGGCACAGACAGTGACATCATTTTGTGGAAGCAAAAAATAAAGGATAAAAAAAGGATAAGGAAAATAACCCGTAATGTTCTCTTTTCCACTTTGTAGCTGGTTCTATACACTACTTTGTGGTCAACATGTGGTCGACCGTTGCAAGAAACCCCACAGCTAAACTACAACCAACATGGACATCACCATCTGAGGAGGGCATAAAACGCTTAATCTGAAACGTACCCTGACACTTAAATGTCATCCCAGATGGCCAGAGAATCACCTCACCATCAATCTGATTCTGAAACACACAGTAGCCTAAAACCGAAACCCACCTGATCTACTGAGTCCATGACAAAGTAACGGGACAGTGTTGGAAAAATGAGACGCAATTTAAATTCCTATAGGGGGGAAAAGTGATACATCCTGCCAATGGGTTTCCTGGAAGAGTCTTACAAGTCCTGATTCCAGCTTTATGGCGTAAAAGACATTCTCTCAGAGGCACAATTTCCATTCTCCTGCATAACTGAGAAAAAGGGCTATCAATTCAAATAAGTTGGAAAAATCAATAAACTTAAGCAAAATGTTTTTTTTAACTCAACAATGGCACGAGTTTAGGATAATTCTTTCCATTTGGGCCACACCACAACCATCAGTGTGAAAAATAGTGGAGATCTTTAAAACAAAACCATTAGCTCATGGAACATTCTCTTCCAGCTGATGCATATCTTTTGGACTGGACAGAAGAACTTTAAAAATGTTTGGCTGAAGAGGGGGGATTAGGGGAATAGACTCACCATGGAAAAATATACTATCCTTTTGGGGAGGGGTATACTGTAACTGGGTTAGCTTTTTTAGAATGTGCTACTGTTACTTCTAGACCTCTGTACCACAAAAACTTGGATAACTATACAACAAAGAAATCCATAACGAAGCAGGAAAGAGAGAGAATTAAATGAGTTTGTTTATATCAAGAACAGGTAAATGGCGCATCCATGTGTCTTGCTAAGGAGACAGTTGAGAGAGTGAAGAGTCAAGAGCCCATCACAGGACAAGTATGAATGAGTAATTC